>MDKI01004875.1:0-14507 GCA_005239505.1 Nicotiana paniculata
ATATATATATATATATATATATATATATATATATATATATATATATATATATATATAATTAGCTATTAAAAAATGAAAAAAAAAATTACCCATTCAAATTGGGGAGTGGTTTCAAGTTGGAGTTTTAAAAATATATTAAAATAATAAAACAAATGAAAATAAAATTATCCATAATAAAGAAATATATAAATAAAAGAAATACCACTATTCAAATTGAGGAGTAGTTTCAAGTTGGAGTTTTAAAATTATTGTAAAATAAAAAAAACAAAAATAAGGAAATAAAATATCTTTCAATTCAAATGAAAAATACAAGAAGTCAAGCGGCATTGTTAAGACAAAATATTTTTCAAGTGGCATTCAACTTAGGAGTAGTTTCAAGTTGGAGTTTTAAATTTAAAAGTAAAAAAACAAAGAAAAAGAAAAAAAAAAAAGGTACAGTAAAAGAAACAAAAAAATAACAAAAAAACTACCTATTCAAGTTGGGGAGTAGTTTTGGTTACTCCATTTCTAACTAAGAAACCTTTGAATTTTTAATTTTTAATTAATTGGTTACCCTATTTGAATTATAAATACAGATATCTTATAATTAGCTATAATAAAAAAAAAGAAAAAAAGTACTCATTCAAATTGGGGAATAGTTTCAAGTTAGAGTTTTACAAATATTTTAAAATTAAAAAAAGAAAAGAAAATTGGCTATAATAAAACAATGAAAAAATATATAATAAAAAAGGAAAAAAACTTACCCATTCAGATTAGGGAGTAGTTTCAAGTTGGAGTTTTACAAATATTTAAAAATCTATATAAAATTAGCTATAATAGAAAAATAAAAATATAATATAATAATTATCCATTCGAATTTGAGAGTAGTTTCAAGTTGGAGTTTTAACATTATATTAAAATAAAAAATAAAGAAACTTATAAAGGATTGTAAATTTGATGAATTTTATACTTTTGATGAATTCAAATTGTATTTTAGCAACAAAAAAAAAAAGAATTCAAATTATAATTTAGTAAAAAATATTACTTTATTTAAATATTTAATAAACTACAAAATTTGAAAACTAATCAAATAAGTATTACAGTAGAAAAGTTTGTACGAAAATAGGGGGATAGAGATAAATTTTATGAATTTATATTTTAAATTAATTAAAAAATAAAAGATGAATAAATAACACTCAAGAAAATTATCAATAGTACTAAGTTCTTGCTAATTCAATAATAAAAAAAAAAAATTAAAAATTTATTTGATTATTATATGATGTGTATCCTTTAATTTTGTATAGATTGTTGAATATTTTTGATACTATATTAAATAATAATATAAAAGTAATATTTATTAAATTAATATAATATATTATATCATAATTTTATAAGATTAATATTCTATCAAATTATCTACGCATCGCGCGGGTTTTTATACTAGTTTAAAGAAAGAAAGTGGCAGCGGTTTAGTAGGCTTTGTAATGAAAGTGACATGAAATCTGCTTTTGGTGCTTAATTAGTTTAATTAGCACACATGCATGTGTCTGTTACTACAAATGAACGCAGACAGAATTTATCATTATAGTAACTTTTAAAATCAATTAACATACGTTCGTGCAGATTCACGCTGAAAATTCACATCTTTTCACGTTATGGAGTAAGGAAAAATATCATCGTTTTGTTTTATCATTCTCTAGTACGCTTTTCACTGTTTGTGTTATCATTCTCATTTTAAATCTGGTTCTCAGTCTTTAACGATTGGCCATAAACGTACGTTTCGTATAGTGTTTTTAAAAAGTAAGACATCACTTTCGCACCAACCCATTTTGCTACTTTATTATATATGTTGTCCTATCTCATTCATGAAACCCACACTAATTAAGAGTTAAACAACTGGTTAATTAAATGCCTGCTAATATTGACAAACTTGCACAAAATTACTTTGCTAATTACAATGATTAAACAGACTGTTGTGTCTGTCCCTATCATAACCAAGGAAAATTAATTAAGCCCCACGAATATGTTGGTTTTGTTTGTTGTGATAAGTGGTAATGGTTTTTCTACAGAAAAAGTAAACAATTAACTCGATTGACGACTAAGAAATTCATCATTTGATAAAACTGAATGACCAACCTAACGCAGTAAGGGATATTGTAATAAGTCGATATTTTAGATGTCAAAAGAGCATGATTTAGGAGTTTATAATAGTGCTTTATTTTAAAGTATAGCAGTCCAGGGAAGGCACGCTTCTAATTAATTAATTAATTAACGACATAAATGACAAATGAAGATGGATATGGAAATATAGCCAACACAGAGAATTTACTGTTCTTTTGTATACAGAAGCCACATATCCAAAGCTTAACAGCATGTATAGAGAAATAAGCCTTTCTTTATGGAACAAAAGACACCTCTGACCACCAATGAATTGTCTGATATAACTTGAGTGGACAAAAAGCTTAAGAAAGTAATTAGTAATAATACTTGTCTTTTCTCTTGTGGGCATGCATCAAAATTATGTCAATAACACAATGGAAATGTAAAATTAACTTGTTTGAAAGTATTTAAATTATGTCAATAACAAAAAACTTGCTATTGTTAAAAAATAGATTATCTTTCTTTCCATTTTTATAAGGATTTAGTTTTTTTTTTTCCTTTTTTCTATAAACTTCAATATTGTCAAAGCGAAAATAAAATAATAAATTCACAACTAAAAATATTTTTGGGACCCGAAAATTTAGGGTGCCTAAAGCAAAAATTTTACTAGCCTCCCCCTTGAGCCACCCTTGCCCACAACGGTAGTCTGTGATTGTTGGAACTTTTTTGCGCCTATTGCGATAATGAGTCGTGAGTTCGTCAGGAGTATCACATTGTTTGTTATGACAAAAAAAAAGACAGGAGAAGTGCTGAATTACTCTGCGATCCCCCAGTCGTGAGCATATCAAGTATACGATATGCGGCAAACAGTCTGGACAAACATTCCAACCATCAGAGTCTACTATTGTAGGGGATATGTGAAAACTGTGAAAGTTGCACCGTCGATTTGCAAATTCACAAGGCCTTCTTTGATCATAAGTAGCTATTAATGATATTCTTTTGAACTTAGATTTGTAGGAATTTCACAGATTTCGGTTGTTTGGTCACACTACTGTTATCTTCTGTAAATATTTTTATATTTTTGTCTCATATTTATCGACATTGGCGACTGCTAATTTTCCTTTTCTTTTTTATTTTGGTTGATTTTATCGGTAAAGTAGGTCTTGCTTTCGTCCAATTAATTGTTGTGGCTGTTTTCTCGCTTGAAGTTGTTATGAGGTCTTTTGTCTTTTTCTATAAGTATTTTGATATTTCGTGACTTATATCTTTTTTCCCGAATTTTAAATTTGGTTTCGGTGTTACTTTTCTTCTGGTACCAATAGGCAAAAACGTCTCAATAAAACTCGTGCCCTAAAGTCAAATTTTAAAAGGGGCCTTAGCTTTATTTATTTTGTCTATATTATAGTTATCTTTCAAAATAAAGTATCAATATTACATTAGTTTCTTTTTTTCTTTTTGTCTATAATGTAGTTATCTTATAAAATATAATATTAATATTCACATTGGTAAGAAAATTCAAGTTAATAAGATGTTAGACACGTAATTACAATTTGTTTCCTTGGATCTTATAGTAAAAAATTATTTTTTATCAATATGAAGATTTGAGTATCTTAAGTCAAATTTCTAAAATATATCTATTGTTAAAAATAGAAAGAAATTTTTTAAATGATTTTGTTTGCATTTGGACAAAAGAATTGTAAAGTTACAAAAACAAGTAAAAAAAGTTTTACAGTGAAAATGGTATTTGAAAATTAAAGTTATGTTTGAATATAAATATAATTTTTAGTTGTTTTTTAAGTTTTGTTAGTAATTTAAGTAAATTTTTTTGAAAAATATCTTTTTGGAGATTTTTAATACGAGACTTTGAATACTAGTAATTATGTGAGACGTACATTTTAAAAAATCCTACTAACTTTTACAGGAGAAAAAAAACAAAAACAAATGTACTCAGCAAAGCCTGACGTATAATCTGAAAAGCAGAGAGTACGTAGCTCATTTGAACCGACACAACATCTGAGAAATTTTTTGAGAAATACAATAAACGTGGACAGTTGGCAGGTTGGTGTTACTAAATTATCTCATCTTCGTACCTACTTATGATGTTATGTATCTGTGAACTGATCGATGTGGCAGATGACAGAAGCTTTGTTTTCACCCAAACAGTTCACCAACTTAACATCCTTATTCCATTTGTGTATTACTCTATCTCAATACCCTTTCATATGTTCCCTAGTTTCACGCATTGCCAGTGCCTCCGTTTTTTTTTTGTACACATTATAATTTGTAGAAGGAAAAATTCAACTAGACAGTTGAAAGTAGTTCATTACTCAAATAGATATTCAACTATCTCAAATTAACTGTTAAAGTTATTTTTTTTCGTTTGTAACAATAAAATCACTTTACTATGCATATAGCACTCAGAAGGTCACTCAACTAGATTTTTTAAATTTTTAACTGTCAAATATCTATTTTACCCTCTAAATTATCAATGTATTAACATTTTAAACATTATAAGCTTTTTCTCTTTTTAATCTACATTGTGGAGTTACCTATAGAAAAATATATTTTTATAAAATAAAAAATAAAAAATAAGTTTTTAGCTTATATAATGACGGAATAATAATATAATTGAGCTTGATTTTCAACTACGTACTTTTATTTAAATAATTATTTTTATATTGCGTGCATGGAATATATAATTTACAATCTTTATTTTCTTTCATTCTCAATTGTGTAAATAAATTTTTTAAATTTTTGTTGTTAATTCTCAAATTATTACGGACAAATTATTCTAATTAATTTTTTACTATGCTCATTATTCCAGAATTATATATGCTTAATTATTTTAATTTTTTTAATTTAATAAATAAGATTTATTTATTATATAGGTAAGCCCATAATATAAATTAAAAAGGGGAAATCATAAAAATATTAAAAAGTTTTAAAAAAAGAAGAAGATAAATGTTTATAATTTAGAGGGTAAAATAGGTATTTGACAATTCAAAATTTGGAAAATCTAGTTGAGTGACCTTCTGAGTGTTATAGGCATAGTTACATGGCTTTATTGTTACAAAAGAAAGAAATGTTACTTTAGCAGATAATTTGGGACAATTGAGTGACCATTTGAGTAATGGATTCACAATGAAAACCACTGAAATACAATTACAAAATTGCAGTTCGAATTTAACATCTTATTCGTCGTCAGATTACAGTGATTTGTATGTAAAATTTAGAATTACATTTATTCAATATTTGATTATGAGTTTAACTAATACCAATATATGTTTTATACTAAAATTTCGGTAATTTATGTTATATTGGATGAGATAATAATTACAGGATTATAATTTGAGTAACTATGCTAGTCAACTAACGACTCCATAATCAATAGGTTGTCCGTTAGTAACTCTTGATCTACAAAATCCCCCTCCCCCCCTTAAATATTTTGATATCCTCCATTAAAATTGCCTGATTAGTTAAAATAAAGTAAAATACAGCAGTCATTTTGGAAAATAACTATTTAATTAATCTCTTTATTGATCGAACGAAATAATGTATTTATTGCTGCAAATTCTTATATCTCATTGTTGTATCGATGTTTGTAAGTAGTTTAATGTGACGCCAAATATTACTGAACTTTTTGCAATAAAACATGAGATGCATGATTAACGAGATTACTCATATGATCCTTGTCCTCTTCTTTGTGGTGGTATTTTAATCATGGATCCCTTTTATGTACAACCATCATCACCAAAAGCCTTGTCTTTAGGGCGGAGCTTGTGTTTTAAGTACGGATGGTCGTTCAGACCATATATTTGGATTAAAAATATTTATTTAATATATATATATATATATATATATGATTCAAAGTTAAGTGAGATACTTTTAAAAAAATTTAAAACGTAATAAACTTAAAATCTTGGCTTCGATTGATTTTTCTTACCATCTTTTATATAGCAAGTGTAGTAATAAGAAAGGATTACAATGTTTATAAGATTAGAAAAAAGGATAAGTACATTAATAGAAAAATCTTGACCATTAAACTGAAAGATTTCCTTTAATATAGGATTGTGTGAGTTGAGTCAGCGCGGAAAAGCATCTCTAGGTTGTTACTCTCACGCAATCCCCTTTGAGCTTATTATTTGAAGATAATTATAAGTAGCTTTTTATAATTAATATTTTTTGGTTACTAAAATAACAGGTAAGTAATAGTCTATGTATAAGTTCATCTTACTGCACTCTGTGTATAAACGTGTGTGTTGGACTTGGATAATTTTTAAACAGAGTTCAAAACGAAAACATTGGATACAAAAGCTGAACATATTTATTCATATTTTGGTGTTTACACCCGAACATATTTCTTCTTTCTAATTATATTGCTATACTTTTTTTAGTTTGTTTTAAACCAAATAATTCTTTTTTTATTTAAAAATAATTTAATTTTATATTATATATTTTTTATTCTTACTAAAATATTCTATAGTTTATAAATATAGTACAAAGTATCTATAATATATTTTAAACCTCAATATTCAGTTTTTCTTTTGATCTTTTTTAAATTCGAAGTACATCACATTCATCATGTATAAGTTCATCGTACTGCAGTGTGTGTTTTTATTATTTTTAAACAGAGTTCAAAATGAAAGCACTGAATAAGAACACATTTACTTCAGGAGCTGAACATATTTATTCACATTTTGGTATTTACACCAAAATTAATGATAGTATGATTGGCTAATGCTTCTTCTGTCTAATCATGTAATTCACTTTTCTTTTTAGTTTGTTCTAAAAAAAATAATACATTTTTATTTTGGTATAATTTAATTTTTAACTCTTACTAAAATAAATTATAAATATACAAAATATCTATAACATACTTTAAACCTTAAATTTCAAAAATCTTAACTTTCTTTTTAAAATTTGACTCAATCTCATTCAGTGAGTGGGCATTAATTGAGAGGTACATGCAACATAAAAGCAAAATGCATACAGATAATACACTCACATCACATGCACGCACCTAAAATACGTACTTTAATTATATAACCACTGTTTATACACATACAGAAGAGCTCCATATTTTGCCTCTCTCTCTCTCTCCCCCTCCCTATCACCCACAGTGCTCCCCCCACCTCACCCCACCTCCAAATTGTCGGTGTCAGATTTCCCTCTTCCCCACCAGCTAGGGTTTCTTCAGATCCACACATCTCCCCCCCCCGGATCCTCTATTTCACACTCGCTCCATACCGTGATTTTGGTTGAGATTTAGGGTTTTGTCCGGGAGGTGTTTGTGGAAATGTCTAGGCCATTCTTGTGTATTCTCTTATGATTGTTGTTGAGGAAGAGTTTATGAAGGATCTGTTCAATTTGAAGAAGATTATTAGGTGGGAGTGGGACTGTTCTTTTGCCATTCGTAGCCGAGGACGTTGGGGCAAATGCGGCTGATTTTCTGAATTCCTTTACTTTTGCTTTTGGATAGCTTAATTCAAATTCTCTCTATTTTTGTGTGCTTTCTCGGAACTACTCAAAAAATGCAGCCTGATCACCGAAAGAAAGTGAGATTTTTTGTTCCTTTCTGGAAATTTAATCTGATGAAATTACAAGCTTTACCCAGATGCTCATTCGTCGTATTAATTGTGATTTTTTCCCGTCTGTGGTTTCCTATTTTCGTTCTTTTGGGGTTGAGGGTTGTTAGGTTCTTGGTGAATTTGTATTCGTGATCTGTTTGTTTTTTTTCCTTTTTTCTGATTGTTAACAACATACTTTGTGCAGATGGATATTTTTTTCAAAAAAATAATTGTTCTTTAGATGAATATGATCATCATTCTTTAAGTATGTTTTGTTTTTTTGTTAAAATTATACCTTTTTCTGACACTTCAAAATATTGAAGGTAGATGGATTATTAAGATCATTTTGCGGGTTTGTTATTCTATTTCCTTTGTGTGGAATTCAATTAATATTCATTATAGACTGGAATTAAAGAGCAGGGAGCAAATGTTTTACTTAGTTTATACTTGGTAATATTTGCTATGTATTTTATGGTAATTGTATTCTGGTAATCCTCTCACCTTTCTTATAAAAAATGGAATTTGGCAACATTCAGGTTGTCCTATTTTATTACATCATATTTTGAATGGGTGATTTTTGTTTGTTATTTGAAATTGTGTTGATAAACGACCGTCACGGAAGAAATATTACAAATTTGTGTTAGGGATTCCCTTGGATGCTGTTTTTAGCTGTAGGTGAACAATGTTGAATGCTTGTCTATATATCTGAATTAATAATCAGAGTTTGTGTTCGGTGCTGCAGAGTTCAGCAGAGATGGACTTCTTCTCTGAATATGGTGATGCAAATAGGTACAAAATTCAGGAAGTCATAGGGAAAGGAAGCTATGGTGTCGTTTGTTCAGCCATTGACACACACACTGGTGAAAAAGTGGCAATTAAAAAAATTCATGACATCTTTGAACACATATCTGATGCGGCACGGATCCTCCGCGAGATAAAGCTTCTGAGACTTTTGCGCCATCCCGATATAGTTGAAATCAAACATATTATGCTGCCACCTTCAAGGAGGGATTTTAAAGATATTTATGTTGTTTTTGAGCTCATGGAGTCAGATCTACACCAAGTTATCAAGGCTAATGATGACTTGACACGGGAACACTATCAGTTTTTTCTTTATCAGTTGCTTCGTGCCCTAAAATATATACACACAGGTAAATCAGTCAGGTTTCGTGCTGCATCTTGTGATCCCATCGTTGTTTAAGTGTTTATATTATTGCACATAATCGTCATTAAGCAGGCTAGTCATTTCTTGTGGTTTGTCATAATCTCGATGATTCTTGTTTTGCTGCAGCTAATGTCTACCATAGAGATTTAAAGCCGAAAAATATCTTGGCAAATGCAAATTGTAAGCTTAAGATCTGTGATTTTGGATTGGCCAGAGTTGCATTCAATGATACACCTACCACAATATTTTGGACGGTAGGTGATATTGAAAGTTACATATGTTACATGTTTCTTCCACCAATGCTCCCCCTCTTATCTGTTGAACGTGTTCTGTATTACCAACTTCTCACATTCATCTTTACTGGGGCATTGCTCTTGCTGTAACTTCATTGGTGAAAATTGCAGGATTATGTTGCTACTAGATGGTATAGAGCTCCAGAATTATGCGGTTCATTTTACTCCAAGGTATAGGTAGAATCTTCCTAAAATTTCTTTTATAAATCCAATATATTGATCATGCCTTTCTCATTTTGGATTGAAAGGAGGTAACGGAAGTATTTGAATTCCTTTTTAAAGAGGAAAATAGATTATCAAGTGAATTGAAGGGATGAAAACAGGGAAAATAAGCTTCTGCTAGTGCATTTACTTCTTCCTCTAATCCAACTCTTTCTTCTTTGTACTTATCTAGTAACATGCACTTCAAATTATGTTAGTCACAGGAGCTGATAATAAGTTTGATGTCACAGAAAACTTAACATATGATCGATGCATTGGTTAATAGATCGTAATTTTGTATGTTAGGTGCTGTCTCAAGCTAGAAGCATTTCTCCTTTTTTTTTTTTGGAAGGTAACAGTATATTCGTCAGCATAAAGGTAGTGCTGGGAGCCATATTTCAACGTAGGGTTGTGTTGGGCTTAACCTTGGCATGAGACAAGTGACATGTATATGTGCACGTCTTGTGTGAAGTTTCTGATTGTACATCTTTCTTATTCTTGGATAAAAAATAGTTCTTTACATGCTGAACCTGCTAACTCTATTGCATTTTGCCTTTTATATGTAATTGTGGGTTCTTTCGTGCATTATGGGTGTTTATGCTGTGCGAGATCGCCTGCCCCTCTTAGTAGAGTGTCAATCTTCCTGGATTTTTCCATAATCGTTGTGCTGCCTGTAGTTTTAACTATACAAATTTTAATATGGTTTTCTGTTTGCAGTATACCCCTGCAATTGATATATGGAGCATAGGCTGTATCTTTGCTGAGGTTCTCACTGGGAAGCCGCTTTTTCCTGGGAAAAATGTTGTTCACCAACTGGACTTAATGACTGATCTGCTTGGAACACCCTCAATGGATACGATTTCTCGTGTATGTACTATCTGTGAATTTATATTACATCACTTTTGACAAATATCCTCAAAAATTACTTTTGTGTATTAGTCTTTTCTTGTGGTTGTTTCAGGTGCGTAATGACAAGGCTAGGAGATACCTAACTAGCATGAGAAAGAAGCAGCCCGTTTCTTTTGCTCAGAAATTTCCAAATGCTGATCCGTTGGCCCTTAAACTTCTTGAAAGGTTACTCGCTTTCGACCCAAAGGACCGACCCACTGCTGAAGAGGTGTGTGGTATCTTTATGTACATACTTTTTGAACTTCTCTTTTGACTTTTTAGTATATTTTGTTTCCTTGGGCGCTAATTACTCAATCTTTTCTGCACGCACCCCCGCCCAAAAACATATCAGGCCCTAGCTGATCCTTATTTTAAGGGCCTGGCTAAATCTGAAAGGGAACCTTCATGCAAGCCAATTTCAAAGATGGAGTTTGAATTTGAGAGGCGAAGAGTGACGAAGGAGGACCTGAGGGAATTAATATTCCGGGAGATACTAGAATACCATCCCCAGCTGAGGAAGGATTACATGAATGGTGTAGAAAGGACTAATTTTCTGTATCCTAGGTTGTATTTTTTCCTTGACTTCTGGTCAGCGATTTACCCTTCTAAACAAATGGTTTTTTTTAATACTAACTAGATATTACTTTTCCATGCAGTGCTGTTGACCAATTCAGGAAACAATTTGCTCACCTGGAAGAAAACGGTGGCAATGGTGGTCCAGTGGCTCCCATGGACAGGAAGCATGTCTCTCTTCCAAGGTGATTATGAGTGCTGATACTCAAATTTTCTCCTCTAGAATATTGTCTAGGAATAAGATCAAATCTTCCCTTCTGTATGCCATTTGGCATGAAGCATTTTGCTTGGATTGTTGGTGCTTTCAAGAAAACCTTTTTACCTTTCAGCTTGGGACCCCCCCTACATGCACTTATGTTGTGATTCTGTGTTTATGTGCATCTTTCCGTTTTTTTTTTGTTTGATCAGGCTGTAGCTAGTTCAGATGTGGTGATAGCTCTAAATTCACGCTTCATGTGTGTCTAATCTTTGCTTTCAAATGTAATATATGCACAACATTTGTTGGCCTTCAGGCCTTGTGCTTGCTCTTTTAAAAGAAGAATGAATAGAAAGTTTGTAGTAGTACTTGTCTATCTGGTGTTATTTAAGTTTGAAATGATAAAGGCGTGATGCTCGTGCAGGTCTACAGTTGTACATTCAAATACAATCCCTTCAAAGGAACAGCCGATTGCTGCTGCCAATACGAGGGACCGGCAAAATGGCGAAGAGTCGTGCAGTAGAAACTGCAGAGATTCTGAAGGCCTTGCAAATAGTCTAACAAGAACCATGCAGGCTCAGCCAAGAATTGCCCTAGGTATTTTCTGTCAATGATGAAATCTTTTGCTAGTTTTGCTTTCTTTAATGATGTGCTTTTCTAATGATGCTCGTCTGGTTCCCAATGCCTCTATTCGAATCCAACAGCCAAACCAGGAAAGGTTGTGGGTCCAGTTTTGGCATATGACTCTGGAAATAAAGAAAAATATGATCCTAGGTCTCAAGTCAGGACTACAGTACTCCCCTCTCAGATTATGCCTTCAGCATACTGTTACAACAAAAGTGGGATGGTGAAGCAAGAAAGGCCTGTTGTGGAAACAGAGAGGGACGTGAGTTCTCATGCAAAGCCAATGCCACCATGTGGCATGGCTGCCAAGTTAGCCCCAGATATTGCTATAAATATTGATAGCAACCCATTCTATATGATGCGAGCTGGAGTCACGAAACCAGATCGTGTTGAGGACAGAATTACAATCGACACAAACTTATTGCAGGCGAAATCTCAATATGGTGGAATTGGAGTTGCTGCAGCAGCAGCTACTACTGCTGCAGCTCATAGAAAAGTAGGGACTGTTCAGTATGGTATATCCAGGATGTACTAGAAAATGGCTCAAGTGGTGAATGGTGTATGATTCTTTGAGACGAACACTTTGTTGAGTGGGGAAGTTCTTTTCAGAAATGGGGAGGAAAAGCTCTGCGACCAAAGGGTATGGTGGTTGTACAGGCAGGAAAATCTGCAGGGATCTCGTCCTCTTTCTACTTGTCAGCTTTTCTTAGTTATCACAAGACTGATTGATATTTTCATCATGAGATTCATGTTAGTGAAATCATACTTTGATTACCTGATGGTAATTTGTGTATGGCCATGATTAATTGCCCATACCCTCCCCCCAACTCTCTCTGTCTCTCTCTCTCTCTCTCACACACACACACAAGTATTGTTAGTGGTAGGAGATATTATTGGCAATTGGAGGTACTTTTTCTTTCTTCTGCTTGAAGTATCAATTGAAAGATGGTCTTCTAGCTTTACCTACATGGCAAGAGATCTAAGGTGAAGTGAGAAATGTCCAGCGCAAACTATTTTAATCAAATTCTCTTTCTCTTTGTTTCGTCACTTAACTTCGTTTCCTTACTAGGCATTTGGTTTAGTCCGTATTTATTTTTGAAATTTGCTACCTCGTCGAAAAATATATGATAAAGGAGCATAGTTTCCTCATTCAGAGCTTAAGGGAGTTTTCTCCCTCATGATTAGGGCCTCATCGTCAAAATTTGAGGAACAGAAGGTAAATCACTCACAGACTTATTGGTGTTCGGATAGCCTGTTTGAAGATGTATTAAAAATTTGCGCAGAACGATAACATGTTTGGATGATAGTATATTTTTCCTGAATTTTGTGTGTTACGATTATTCCCCAATAATCTATCCTTTTTTTTTCTTCTAAAGAAACTCTCTTGAAATTGGACTTTTTCGTGGTAAACATTCTTTTTTTTATCTTTAAGTGTCAAAGAGGATGTGAATTTTATGCTTTCAGATTCAGCATGGATTTGTTCGCCAGTGATTGAGAATCGATGTAATTTTTTATTTTTTTGCAAATTGTTGTACATTTTGGTGTTAAAACAACTCAACTTGCTGGAAAATGGAGATCAAACTATTGGAAGAGTGTTTATCTACAGAATCTGTGATTTTTCTGTGTTCTCCATTATTGTCTTTAAATTCTTGTATTGAATTATATATAGGTTAGTCCCCTCCATTATTTATCATTCACCGTATTATGAAATGAAAATTATTTGCTCTCTGCTTACCGCATGACTATGTAATTCTTGTCTGCCGTAATTTTTCGAAGACACTAAAGAGAATGGCAGCCTAGTTACGTATAAAGCCAATTTTTTGGTTTTCATGTTTAGTCAGATGCGTTTGTCGACAATGTAAGAAAAATATACTTTGATTTAAATCTTTTTTGTCGGTATATAACACAATTGATATATTAAAATTGTAGCTTAATTATTGCAATTTTATTCTGCATCACATCACTTAGGTATTAAATTCCAATTAGAGTAACTTTAAGAAAAGTGCTCTATATATGTTTATATCATTTTTAATTGGTTAAGATACATACATATGAAATGACGAAAAAAATAATTGCAATGCTAGAATTGAGGCGTAAGAGATAGAATGATACAGAATTTTCAAAGAGCAGAGAGACAAGGAAATAAAGTCCACCCTAAATGAAAAGGAACTTCCTTAAAAGCCGAAGCCATTTCACAAACCATCAGACGTGAATGTAGCGAAGACTTCTAATTAAGTTATGTTCTTTCACCATTCATGTGTCAACCTCACTTCAAAAGTTAAATGAAAACCAAAAAACCCCAAACTTAAGTCTCGTGTTCAAATTTCAGCTGAGGCAAAAATGCATCGTAATTTTTTCTCATATATTCAAATTTAAGTCTCGTGATTTCTTCTCATATATATTCAGCACCTATATTGGTGGAAGATAGCCGACACCTTATGAAATTAGTCGAGACGCGTACAACAGACATTACGGCTATAAAAAAAAGAAGGACCAAACTAAAAAAAAAACCAGTTTCCAGCCAACAGTATGCTGCTTGATTATTGTACATATCATATGACCTCAGGGAGTGGAAGTATGGCATGGGCTTTAGGGATAGGGGTGGGTTGGCAAGTTGGGGGAGGGGGAGGGGGAGGGGGTGGAGGGGGCAGAAGGCACATAATTTCATGGAAAATGCAGAGCATGTGTTTCTCCACATAGCCATCATTATTCAATATCCATTACCACAACCTTTTTCTGCCTGCCCACATACTGTCCATAATGTGTTGTGTGCATTGTCTCAAGACAACCCCACTGTGTTTCACTGTCTTTTTACCCACTTGCTCCTGTCAACCCCTTACTCTCTATAGTTGAGTTTTCAGTGTTTAGTAATGATAATTCAATATGTTAATAAGTCTGTAATTGTTTTAAGTACTATATAT
>ML356978.1:0-24869 GCA_005239505.1 Nicotiana paniculata
GCTTGCGTAGCGCGATAGTTAATTTTAATTAATTCCTTTAAATGTAGTAATTTTTTTTATTTTAAAAAGTAATAATTTACTAATAATCTTTCGTCATAATTGCGGATTCGCTTGTGTGGCATTGTTATGATAAATTAATAAATTATCGTCTCGATCACGCATTCGCTTGCGTAGCGTGGTTATGACAACGTAATTTATCAAAAAATCATCTTCCTTGATAATTCTAATAATCAAGAAGTAAAAGCGGACAATTAAAACACAAAAACTAATAAATTACAGTTTATTTAGAATTAATTTAAGCCAAGTTTAAGTCAATAAAGCGACCGTGCTAGAACCACGGGACTCGGAGAATGCCTTATACCTTCTCCCCGGTCAACAGAATTCCTTACCCGAACTTTGTTTTCGCGGACCAATAAAAAGAGAGTCAAATCTTCCTTTGATTAGGGATTCAAAGAAAAGGTGACTTGGAACACCGGAAAAAATAAATTCCAAGTGGCGACTCTGAACAATAAAATAATCCCTATTTCAAAATTGTCACTTCAATTGAAAAAACCCTTTAACCCACAACAATCAATAACTCCCATTCTTTTGGGGGGTAGAAAAGGGGTGTGACATTTGTAATTAAGGGAAAAGAAAACTATGTCTGCAAATTGAAAAAGAACTTTTATGGATTGAAACAAACTCCAAGGAAATGGTATTTGAATTTTGAATTTGTCATAGAAAAGTAAGGGTACAAGAAAACTTCTTCAGACCACTATGTATTCTTCCAGAAGTACTTTAATGATGATTTTATTATCTTATTGCTTTATGTGGATGATATTCTTATTGTTGGCAAGAATAAATCCAGAATTGCAGTCCTTAAGAAGCAGTTAAGCAAATCGTTTGCGATGAAGGACTTGGGGCCAGCAAGGAAAATCTTGGGCATTCAAATCCTCCAACATAGAGATAGAAAGAAGTTACTTTTGTCCCAAAAACAATACATTGAAAAGGTACTCAAGAGGTTCAATATGACAGATGCAAAAGTGGTTTGTACTCATCTTGCCAAGAACTTCAAATTGAGTATTAGTCAAAGTCCATGTCCTGATGAAGAGAAAAAAGAGATGTCTCGTATTCCTTACTCTTCTGACATTGGTAGCTTGATATATGCTATGGCTTACACTAGACCAGATATTGCACATGTTGTTGGTACTGTTAGTAGATTCCTTTCTAATCTTGAAAAGAACATTAGGATGCAGTAAAATGGATATTAAGGTATTTGAAAGAAATTACAGATTTGAAGTTGTGTTTTGGCAATGGAAAGCCTGAACTTGTTTTTTATACAAACTTTGATTTAGGAGACAATCTTGATAATTCAAGATCCACTTCCAGTTATTTGATCATTTTTGTAAGGGGAGTTGTTTCTTGGCAATTTAGACTACAGAAGTGCATAGCTCTATCCACCACATAAGCCGAATATATTGTTGTCCCAGAAGGTGCCAAAAAACTATTATGGATGAAAGAGTTTATTAATGATCTTGGCTTTGAGTAGACAAGGTACATCTTATTTTGTGATAATCAGAGTGCTATCTATCTCACAAAGCACTCCACTTTTCATTAGAAGATCAAACATATAAATAGAAAGTATCATTGGATAAGAATGGCTATGGAAGAGAAATTATTTGAGATTCAGAAAATACACATTGATGAAAATCCTAAGGATATGCTGACAACGGCGGTGGTGGCAGATAAACATGAATTTTGCAGAAAATTGGCAAGCATGAAGCTTGTTAATAATTCCTCTACTTGAAGACATATTTGGCCCCTTGGCTGGATGGGGAGTTTGTTGAACACATGCCCATGTTGTCCAGCCAAAGGTCTAATGGCCTAATCTTATTCTATTTTGGTTTCCATTCCTATTCAGAATTGGATTGAATTTTTATTCCTATTTAGAGTTGGTTTTTGCGTTAAGAGAAAACATCACTCATTATCTATATATAGGACAACCTCGGAAAATTATTCTATGCTCATCGTTACAAGTCTTTGAATGACTTAAACACATAAGAGTAGATTTTGAGAGAGCTTTCATCAAGAGAGAAGAGATAAGAAAAGTATTTGTTTTGCTGTAGATTTTTATTCCGACCAGCCAACTTCAAATCACGTTTTCCGATTCGTTAACCATTGGATTGATCTGAATTTTGACTGAGTGTTCGTAACATCTTGATCTTTGATTTGAACGGTGAAGATTGGATTTCGAGGCTTGTAGCATATGATTTCGAGCCTAGAACAACAACTCTAGTTTTGTGACTTCTCCTCTTTTCTTCAATTGATTTATCGTTTCTCTTGTTGCTATTGTGCTCCGTGTTTGACACTTGTTGTGTAGACAATTTGAAATTTTTTGTAACCTTCTTATTATTATAGTGGAGCTTTTTGGGTCTTTGTGATCCCGTGGTTTTTACCTTCGATTTGAAGGGTTTCATGTTAAAATTTGGTGTTCTTTATCTCCTTTATTTTCGGATTTGCCTCTTTCTCGACATAACAGTGGTATCAGAGCAAGGTTCAAGACAGGTTCATCTTGGCGGGTTCAGTTCTAGCCGCAACTTATTTGACGATAATTATGATTTTTGTCTGATGTAGCAAAATTATTTTCTTTTCTTCAACAAAATGATGTAGTAAAACGTATTTTCTTTCATTTCAACAAAATAAATACTTTATTTTCATGTTGTAGAAAGAGCACTTTCTTTTTGAATCAAAAAAGGTATATTTTCTTTTTAGTTATGGAACACAAATTTCAACGTTATTTTTGCATAGAAATGTAATATGTAGCACTTTAGTTCCTTTGGGTTTAGGAATTTTCAGAAGAATAATTAAATTCTTGAACAAAAATAGAGTTCTAAAACGTTGGGTATTTAGGGGGGAGAGTGGAGGGGGGGGGGGGGAGCATAGAAAACATGTGGACATGGTAGGAGGGGGGAGGTGAGGAGAGTAGCATAAAAAATTAATTTCTCAAAAATTATTTTCTATCATCTAACTAAAAATAGAAAATATTTATCGAAAAAAGTGTTCTATTCACCAACAAACAAGAAAAAATAAGTCATAAAACTATTCATTTTTTATGAAAATATTTTTCATGAATTCCTCCGTACCAAATACACTCTAAGTTCTTAGTGCTTTTGAGAGGAGGGTGATTCTCCTATTGTAAATTATGGGCAGACCTAGAATTTAAGTGATGAATTCGGTCGAACTCAAAATTAATGATTAAAATTATAAATAAATAAGGTTCAAATTATGATTCTGTATTTTCGTCGCAAAGTTAATGGAGGGAGAAAACGGAAAAGGATGTAACATCTCATGCATGCGTCAGGTGAAACCTTAAAAGATGACTTCCTTAGTTGACGAAAATGATTTATATCTGCTTCAATCTGTTCTGTTCCAACAAGAAACAAACACCTACAACTAAATATAACCTTTCATTTTCTTCATTGACCTCGTTTTTGACCCTTGTCTTATTTCTTATTCCAAAAGCATATCCACCTAATTGCTGGCTAAAAGGTTGATTACACTATTCGAACCAGAAAATGCCTACTATTATCTGTCTGTAAAGGGAGAAGTGTCTTTTGCTCCCAAATAATTCTTTATTTGTTTTGTGAAAAGAGATGAATCAAGAACATGCTTTATTTATTATATTATGTGGAAACTAGTATATATCTATTTGGACTTGAAAAGCTTGGTAATAACTGGTAAATATAGTTGGAGCTAGAGTCTCAACGACAACACTATAGCTAGTTACGAATCTACTATTTCTTTTTGGCGTGTTTAAGAAAATCGAGTTGAAAATTTCGGATGTGTTTGGTACAAAGAAATAATTCATTTTATGGCAACGAGATTCCAAACAAATTGTTTCAAAAATATAATTTCCATTAAAAGTGAAAAAGGACCTTCTTTGCTTGTGTTTTCCCTCTGATAGTTCGTTTGGCGTGTTACTAGTTAAATTTAAAAAGTATTCGACAGGGAGACAAAGAATCTTTTATTTCTCTAAAAGTATTTTCCATCATACCCGATGACTTTAAGCACTTACATGGAGGTTATGGTTATGGTTAGGGGTGGCAAACGGTCGGGTCGGATATGATCGGGTCGAAAACGAGTAATTCAAAAAACGGATAAATTATCTGACCCGATCCGAGCCGTATTAGAGACAGATAAAAAATAGGTTATTCGACGGATAATATGGATATCCATATTATCCATGACTTCTTGAAACTTGAATATGATCACTTATGGAGAATTGCTAGTCTCCCAAACTTGAGGAATCCTCAATTTGAGGCTTTACAAAAAAAGTTAAACACATTAGTTATCCATTGGTTAACCATTTTCTAAGTGGATAAAATGGTTCCTATCCATATTCGATCCGTTTTTAAAAAGTTCATTATCCAATCTATTTCTTAATGAATAATATAGGTAGATAACTGATTTCTTTTAACCATTTTGCCACCTCTAGTTATGGTACTAAAAATGACGAAGGAAAGGCTATCTTAGAATTCGCTTTACCCCGTGATTTAGTGATAGCCAACACATATTTTAAAAAGAGAGATTCCCATCTAATAACTTATAAGAGGGGTAACCATAATCAAATAGAGTTTATACTTACAAGAAGACGAGATGGAGGTACATGCGAGGACTGTAAAATTTTTCCAAGAGAATAAATGGTTGTCACATCACAAAAATTTAACTAGTCGTGATGACACCTAACTCAATGCACTAAGTAAGTCAATTAACAATAATCTAATTTAAAATAGATTTATTGAGAAAATAAATGATGAAATAACTAAACTTTTATACAAAAATTTAAAGGATTGGTAGTAAAAATCATGAACTTCTAAGACTTAGAATTTTATAAAGCAGATATGAAATAAATACATCCTATGTTCGAAATATACGTAAACAGATTTATAATTCTAAAGCTACCGCGAACAAGAGGCAGCTACAACCGGAACACAGGTGCATCTTCAATGCTAGCTCCTGCCCAATGCAGCAACATCAACTCCAAGATCTGCACACAAGATGCAGAAGTGTAGTATAAGTACAACTGGCCCCATGAACATAATAAGTAACAAACCTAACCTTAGGTTGAAAGCAGTAACGAGCTTGGAGAAACGGTCAGAGTCCAACACCAATAGCCGAAAACAGCTCGTAACAAAATAATGAAAGCAGTATATGTAATAACTCAAAAGATCTCATACTCAGCTCATTCACATTTACAGAAGAATATACATGCTTTTTTGGTATAACAGAAAACCCAAATCTTTCACCGGAGTTACCAAAATATAAGTATATCAGAACACTGTGATTTTTCCCAAACTTTCAACAATAGATAAGATACTTCATTATCAGATAGCATAAGGTAAGTACATCTCTATTCCTATATGTCAATATGCATATCAAGTCATCACTTATCACATATCGTCTAGCGTGAGGAATATACATCTCAATGCCTATATGTCAATGTACATGTCAAATCATGAATGTCATAACACTGTGTAGCATGAGAAAAAATTTATTTCTATGCCTACATGCCAAGTACACATGTCAAATAAATGATTTCACGGTGATAATCCCAGATACTCATCAGAGTACTCAATCTGCATGTCTCAAACTCCTACTCATCACACACAATCACTCGACATTGTACTTTACCAACACTCACTCCTGGTATGTCAGACTCTGGAGGGGCCGATCTTGCCCAAGCGCTAAAATAAAGCCAATATGGCCTGCTGTGACGTGTAGCTCGATCCCATAATAATAAATAAGCTGATAAATCCTGCTGCGACGTGTAGCCCGATCCCATAAATAGTCAATAAAGCCTACTGCGTCATGCAGCCCGATCCTATAAATATTACTCACAATCTGCCTCATTATGTCTTAACCGAATAAGCACACAGTCTAAACATGATTCATAGCTCATATAATCAAACAAGTAGGGCGAACATGGGTGTAACAAGATATAACCAAAAAACAAGTCCGGTCTTAGTCTAATAGCCAATTAGAATCATGATTTCTCAGGTATAAGCCCACTCGATCGTCACCTAGCATGTGTGTGACCTAAATACATCTCTTATAGCATAGTTTCCAGGGTTAAATACCCTCAAATTCAAGTTTAGATATGTTACTTACCTCAAACAATCCAAATTCAATACCGAGCAAGCCAAACAATACTCTAATAATGCTAAAGAAAACAAACTCAACTGATAAAGGTCGAATCTTTAATCAAAAGTCCAAAGTCAACCCCGGGCCCGCACTTCGGAACCCAACAAAACTCACAAAACACGACAAACCATTTAATTACAATTTCAACCATACAAATTACACTCAAATCCGATTGTGAATCGATGTTCAAAACTCAAAAATTCACTTGAGGAAATTTTAGACAAACCTCCCCCCCCCCTCCCCCCACACACAATTTCTCTTTCAAAATCATCAATCAAATACCAAAAATAAAGATGGAATCGCGAAATATAATCAAAACCGAATAGAAAATATTTAACCCATTCCACTTGGTGTAAATCGCCACCAACATCGTCCAAATCTGAGCTCCATAGCTAAAAATATGATAAAGTGACTCCTAGTCCGAATATAGAGTACTTATATGCACTACCCAGGTGATCCCTCGCAATAATCCTCGCGTTCACGATGAACAAAATTACACTGACTCAGCTAACTCTACGCGTTTGCGGCAAAATCCTCGCGAACGCGATGCACATAGCTGAAAGACCTACACAAACACGGGAAGAACATCGCAAACGCGAAAAGGAAACCATCGACATGCCCAGGTCACCCCAACACTACGTGAATGCATAGAAGCAGACATGAACGCGAAGGAGACCAGCCCTAACACAATGCGAACACAGTCATCCTGTCGCGAAAGCCAAAAAGATAAAAAGGTACCCAAATCCAAGAATCACTTCACGAGAACGATCTAATCTTCACAGTCGCGAAGAACAACTGAAACACCAGCTATCAGCAATGCAAACATGAGACAAAATGATATGAAACACGTCTGAAACTCACCTGAACCCCTCGGGACCTCGTCCGAACATATCAACAAGTCTCATAACATAACACAGACCTACTCGAGGCCTCAAATCACGCATAACAATATCAAAACCACGAATCACATTTTAAATCAAACTTAATGAACTTTTAACTTCCAAAAATCGCGCCAAACCATATCAAACCAACCTAGAATGACCTCAAATTTTGTACACAAGTTCCAAGGACATAAAGAAGCAATTCCAATTCCCGAAATCACAATCCGAGCCCGATATCATCAATGTCATCTCCCGATCAGACTTATAAATTTCTCAAACCTTCAAATTGCCAACTTTCGCCAATTAACACCAAAACCATCAAGAAACATCCAAATGCAAATTCGTGCATACACTCAAGTCCAAAATCACCATACGGATCTAGCAAAACCATCAAAACCTGATCCGAGGTCAAATACATAAAAGCCAAACTTGGTCAATTCTTCCAACTTTAAGCTTCCTAGTTGAGAACCATTCTTTCAATTCAATCCCGAATCACCTGAAAATCAAAACTGACGATTCACACAAGCCATAATACATTATATGGAGCTACTCATGACTTCAAATAAAAAGGAATGCAAATGCTTAATATGATCGGCTGGGTCGTTACATTCTCTCCCACTTAAACATACGTTCATCGTCGAACGTGCCAAGAGTCATTCTAAAGCCGTCAAATTAATTTGTAACTTTACCATGCACATACCCGGGGTGATCCCACATCACCATATTCCATATAATCCTGATAACATAACATAACTGAGGATCCTTGTTCATTATTATCCCATATGCCTTGGTTACCACCATCATCGGAAATTCTTTACAAGATCCGAATGGTCTTTCTCAAGTAGAGACTAAGTCAAATAGGCATGAATTAATATTTGCAACCATTAATTCCACAAATTAAAGCATGAACAAGGCTAAATAATAAACACCCAACCAAAAACAAGCATTAAATTAAACACCCATAAGGTTTACATACTAGGGTTGGGTCACAACTCTATTAAAATCTAGCTACTCATGCTTGAAATTGAAGAAATTGAAATAAACTCATATTGTAAAATTAAAATGATAAAATCTATGTTAAAATATCCCAAAATATGAAAAACTACTAAAAGAAACAAAGAGAAACGGCTACTGTAGCTGTCGATGTCAAAAGTTGACCTAAATTTGTGAAACTCGTCTATTTATACATGACTAGAATTTTCGGACAAAAATGCCCTTTTGGAGGTTCTGCGGCCGCACAATTCCATGTGCGGTCCGCATATTTCTTCAACTTGTCAAGAACTGGAGGTGTGCGGTCGCATAATTCTGATTTGCGGACATGAGGCATTTTTTCTACGGTCCGTAAATTTGTAACTGCGGTCGCAACTTGGTCTTCTGCGGTCCGCACTTTTACGTCTGCAGCTACAAGGCACTTCTTCTGCGGCTGCACAATTCCTGTGTGGTCCGCACTTCTGAGGGGCTTGGAAACTTGAGAATTTACACATTCTCGGAACTTTGTTCCTAGCTCATCTTTTGTGGCCGCACAATTCCTGTGCGGTCCGCACTTTGCACAAAAGCCTGCTGGACTTTCCTTCATCATATGCGGCAGCAGATGAAATTCTACTGTCCGCACTTTGTGAGCTTCTGTGCTTTTTATTGCTTTGAGTTTAGATTACTGATTTTTGAGTTGGATTTCATCTCGGAAGTCCATCTTTCAATATTCTTGCAATTTAGCATATTTCATCAGTTTCGGGAACACAATTCAATACTTTTGGACTAAAACATAAGCTAAAAGGTGCTAATAAGTAGTCAAAATCCCCACTTATCAAAGATGTTACCCATAGGATTTACGATCATACAAGATTCGATAAGATTAAAGTTGACCATATTTGCCAGAAGGTGCAAGTAGCACGTATTGAAGATAAAACAAGAGAAGGTCCCTTAAGATGGTTTGGTCATGTCTTGCATCGTTTTATAGAGGCACCAATTCATAGGTATAAAACTATAGTGAGTGAAGGTGTTAAAGAGACGATGTCGACCTAAAATCATATAGAAGGAAGTTATCTTGAACGACTTATAAATTATTGGAACCAATACAGATTTAGCTAAAGATAGGATACCATAAAAGAAAAAGATCCATATAAGTGATACTTACTAGTTAGGAGTAGGCTTAAAATTTGTTAGAGAAATTTTAATGTTATTACTTCCTCTGGGTCAATTTAAATGACACACTTTCCTTATTTGTCTATTCCAAAGAGAATGACACATTTTTATATTTAGAAACAGTTTAACTTTAAACTTTTATTTTATCCACTTTGAGCCCTTAATGAGAAACTTTTATCGCCATATAAATATTATGGTCCCATAAAACTTTTGTCTCTTAAGCCTGTAGCACCATATTTTTTAAAAAAAATTTCTTAAAATTTGTGCCAAGTCAAATAACATCATCTAAATTGATCATATCGTCGATACCAACTTCATTCGGGGCTGAGGTATTGTTGATGTTGTTGTTGTTGTAATTTTCATCATACCAAATGCTATATTTGTGTCGAAAGAAAATAAAAATTAAAGGAAAACTTTCCCGCAAGTCCATGGACCAATCAAAGCTTGATCATGCTAGCCGGGTAAAAATCGGCACAGAATAGATTTCTCTATCTTTATTGGCTTATTTAACCCAATATTTCTTAAAATTGACAGCTTATAGCCAAGTTCAATCACCCGTCATCTTCTGCAATGCTAACACTGTGTTGAACTCTTCCACCCAAAAGCATTGAAACGATGGTTGTGAAATTTGGAAGTTGAAATGTGAATATAGTATTCAGTAATGTTTGAGTTAATAAAGACCTTAAAACATCACTAAAAACCATTCAAGCTTTGATATTCGAATTTTTTGGATCTCCGAATTTTATTGGAAACATCTTAAGAATATCTTATCTCATAAATTAATTTAGCATCACTAATATCATAAAGGTAAACCTCCAACACTAGCATTTCGTTATTGAGAACAATTTAGGTATGGTGTACCGAGAATATTTCAATGATTCAATTAGACAGACCACTTTGATGAAAACTGCTAACAAATCATAATTTCATGGATTGAATAATCTGACATGTATATAATATTAAAAATATTTCAGCCACTTCAAATAAATAGACCACTTTGGTGATACTATTTATTAATCATAAGTTCTAAGTTATACACCTCCAAATGTTTAGACTCTATAATATATTTATATTCATAGACCAAAGAGCTAGAGCACGGATAAAATCCATTAAACGGAAGCAGTATCGCGACCAACAATGAGTTTTGGCCGTTTACTTGACAGCGAGTTAATATATATATATATATATATATATATATATATATATATATATATATATATATAAAAGGAAAGAATCACTCCTAATTATATAAATAGAAAGGTCTTAATAAGCTACTCTCTTTAGTGTTACAGGGCCAATTTTCGCACTATTGACACGGCACGGCAGTAGCCACACACAAGCCACTCAGTCTTACTTTTCTGCTCACAGTTTTAGACTTAGACGAATTTCAAATTTTAAGAAACGTAAGCGCACACACATATACGGGTAAAATACCCAACCTTTATTATTGTCGCAGAATTACAAAGGACTCTTGTTGAAAAGGCTTATAAAAACATCTCATGCCTTAGACCTACGAATTTACACACATATATAGGACTGTCATAGGCAGATTTACAAATGGACAGTTATGGGCAGTTAAAACAATGTGCCATGCACATGCCTGTCCTAAAAATAAGCCAACTACCTAGTTTGAATTCAAATTCAAACTCTTCCCACGAAATTGTCTTATCATGAGCAACTTAGCCAACTGCTCATGTGCAAAGCACATGAATTTAACTTCCACAACACATGCCTTGCACACTTCTTCAGTCACATGCCTTGCACACTTGTTTTCCAGCTTTTTGCCCACACTTAGCTTCCTGCCTTGCCTTGTCTTTTGGACCATGCCTCGCCCATAAGCTTGTGACCATGTCTTAGCCACGAACTTAGTCATCCCACTAATCCGCACGCATGCCTTAGCCAAGTGTCATGCGCCTTCTTTGCCTTAGCCGTTGCCCACGATCAAGGCTGCCTTGCCATCACCCGAGGCACCTTACCTAGCTGACTTGTCTAAGTCTATGTATAGACATAGATCCAGCTCCGAACATTGCTTGCCAACACCTATGCCAAAGGGTAATGTACAAGCCCTTGATATAGAATCTGCCCGACATCCGTTATGACTCAATATTAGGGGCTAACATTTAGGTTCCAAGTAAAGCCAAAGACCTTTTGTCAACTAGTTAATTATTAATTTATTACTATGTGTTTGCTCCTTACCACAATTCACAAAATATAAGTTAATATTAATTCCCATTATGTCAAACCATTAAACTGACATCGTCAAAATGTAGCCAAATCCTTCTTTTTTTTGGTACTAGGATTTCATCATTTTACAGCCGCCGCAAAATTTTAAAGACATATAGGTTAGCAGTGAGGAAAAGGATCGACGACTTTTCAACTCCTTTTTGATTGAAACTTAAGATTAATTTTTTGATCTTAAACTCTAACGATGGTGGCTCTAATACTAACGGTGAGATAATTAATTCGTAGTTATAACTGAAATTAAAACACAATCATAATCTTGTGATAGAATTTAAGGAGTGTACCATTCAACTCCATCAATAATAATTGGCATTTAAGCATGAGACCAACTTCCACGATCTACTAGCTACACACTCTCACAAGCCGGAGAATTTGACTATGAGACGTCTAATGTTACCATGTATACAAGAGACAGAATACACTAGAGTTTTCTAATGAAAAATGACATTGCATAGCCGCTCTCAAAATAATAGCCGCAAAATATATATTTTTGTTTATATATATATATATATATATATATATATATATATATATATTATGTATGGTATATACATAAATTATATAAATTTTATACATTTTTCTGGCTATCGAATGTAAATAATTTCAAGCGCGGGTTAAAAGTGAAAAAAGCCATTTTCTAACAACTAGGGAAGGGGGGGAGTGTTTGACCAAAAAGTATTGAGCTTTTTGTTAAACTAATTAAATAAATTGATAAATGGCAAATCCTAGTTAAACATACTAAATTTTAGGTCTAAGATTAATAGTATCGATGATATGGGACTGCATTCAAGGTTATTATATACCTTGACGGTGCTAAATGATTGTCGATGAATGGGAGAATAACGGTAAGCAATAAATATGATGAATGAAAATAAACATAAATAGGAGGAATTAATCACCCAAATATTTAATGATGTGGATGATTCCTCCTTTTGACAACAACATGTGATAACTAAATATGAGGATGGACAAACTGTTCTTGGATCTTGTGAATGGAAAGTTAGAATAAAGAATGAAATCAATCAAGGTAGCAAGACAAGCTTTTTGTATCTTCTCTCAATAGTTAACTTCTTACAAGTGTTCTTATCAGCCAAAAGTGAGGATCCCTCTTTTTGTTCCCTATCTCTTACTATTTATAAGGGATATTCCTAGAAAACCTTAAAAGGTACAATTAGGGGAATATTCAGTAGAATATTCATTTTCGTAATTCTAAGACTATCCTAGCCATTACTACTACTCTTCTCTACTCGACCACGGTCATGATCTCTCGCTTGGTGACTCCTCGCTATTGGACCCTGCTCGACCTCAGCCATAACTTGTTCATTTGCCTTCGTTGAACCTAGTCAGATTTTGACCCATACAGTTAGTCTCTCTTCTTATTGAGGTCGTCTTATTGGTCGACCTCAGTAAGCGGACTTTATCAGTAGCCATTCAGGAGAAATCTCGGCGTGATGGCCGAGCAGAAGTGAACATCGTCGAAGTTGTGACACGTAGTTCCAAGGGTCGTGGTCAGCGAGGTAGGCATAGAATGACGTCACGGTTATGTGCGTCATCATTGTGCATCTTCCCAATGCGCATCATCGTTTCTCGAGCCTCTGTTGCTTTGATTCTAGGGCCACTGACATTTATCTACACCGGTTGGGGCGCCACAGTTGTTTATAAATAGAGGGGGGGGAAGTTTCTAACTGAAACTTTCGCATTTTCTAACTTCACCTCTGCATTTTGCTTCCTCTTCTTCTGCTTCGTCAGTTCTTGCTCCCTATTTCTTCCACCATCAACACGTTTTCGCTTCCGGCCCCACCGCACTTACACTATCAGAAAATGACTAACTCGATTCCCAGCTTTGAGACAGTCTCTGACGCTACCCCATTATCGGTGGTTATGCCCTTCAGTGGTGGAGAACACATGATTGTGGAAGACGAAAGCTTCCCTACCGTGGAAGAGGTTGTTCCACGTAACCCAACTTCTAGGAACGACTTCTCAAAACAACCCATTAAGGACCCTGAACCGGTATTGTCCGAGATGGGGTTGAAGCATATCTCTGCCTTTAGATCCAAATACCACATTCCTGCCATGTGGATATCGTTCCTGCAGGGATCGACGTGATACAACTTCACCGGACTTGGTATTGTGCATTCTATGCCTACCCGTTCCCGGTGAGCTATTCTCTCCCACTTCCTCCACTAGCGGAGGAGTTTTGTCGTTATTTCAGTGTCTACCATGATCAACTTTCCCTATATATCTACAAAGTCTTCCTCATGTTGACGAAGTATGCGGAATTGGCCGGCTGCGAGATTTCTATCTGCCACTTGCTGCACCTCTTCGTGCCCAGCTTCCATAGGGGCACAATGATTCACCTTTGCCACCACAGAACCAAGGGCTTGGTGGCCGGGATGGACAACAAAGATAACCGTCGGCTTTGGTTTAATTATTTTTTCATCAAAATCGAACACGTGGTGGCGAACCCCAGCGGATTCCCTGAGCAGTGGAATTTTTCTCGTAAGTGTATTCATCCACTGAATCACATTCTTTTCTCTTTTTTCCGTGTTTCCTGACTTGGTTCTTAACCCTTCCGTGTAGCTGAGATACATCCCCCTTCTTTACCGTAGGGATTTGTGACTGGTCATCCTTCAACAAGAAGTTTGGGCCCAAGCCCTCGACCACTAAGTTGAACCTCAATTTACTAATATTCTGAAGTCATTACAGTTCATCCCGTCTCTTGGTACTTATGATTCCTCTGTTGGTGTCAGGTCAGAGAAATTCCAAGAAGGTGAAGTGTCACGACCCAAATTCCCGTTGTTGGGTATCGTGATGGAACCTAGTCTTAGGGACTAGGTAAGCCTAGCAGTTACTGAATAACAACAATAAATAAAGGAAAACTAACAGTCTTGATATAGAATCTCAACAGAATGTACAAACTTCCCCAAAACCGGTAGTACAAGTCATAAGCTCTACGAATCTTCTACAACTTCTAAGTACAACTGTTTGGAAATAAATACAACAGTGTATGAATAATAAATACAAAGAAGGTGACTCTGACGCCTGCGAACGCAGCAGTAGATTACCTTGAGTCTCATCGAAAACCATCCACACAGCTACTGCAGTATATACCTGGACCTGCACAAAAAAATGTGCAGAAGTGTAATTGAGCACACCACAGCGGTGCCTAGTAAATATCAAGACTAAACTCGGTGGAGTAGTGACGAGGACTAGTCAAGACACCACTGGTCTACAAGATAAATAACATGAATTTAGAAATGACCGAACGTTACATCTATTTAAGACTTCACGGAATAATTTACAACAATGACAATATAATGCGGAAGGCAATTATAGAAATCAATCACGAAACATCATAAAATTACCAAGAAAGATGGACAACAAAACGAGCTAAACTGAAAGGAAACACAATACAATAGAGAACACCAATAACTCAACTCTACATCGGTTTGTTCACATCGGGCCTTAGCCACAAAAATCCATATACTAGTGAAAATCTTAAAACAACAGTTCATATGGAAAACTTTTGCAAATAAAAATCATTTTAGTATGGACGAGTTTCCTTTGAAAACATATTTTCTCCAAAAGTAGATATAAGTATATTTAATAGAGAGAATTGCGTAAAACATAGGTTCTTTCAAAATACGAAACTTCTCAAAGATGTTTTCCCAATAAATGACTTCCAAATCTCATTTTAGGCAAGACTAGTACTTTTCATATATACCTTCGATGTAAAAGTCATTCAAGTATAATCATTTCAAACCATTGCTTTTTCAATAACACTTTTCAATAAAATCCCTTGATCAAAATCTCCTCAAGATTTATCCACCAGAACTCAGTCCGTAACTCAAAAATTACCATGCCGTACAGGAGAAATATCAAATCTTGCCAATAAATACAGTAAGAGATCAGTAGGAATATCCAAATTTAGAAAAACGAAATAAAATGCAAAGACAAGTGCACGACATCACCCTTCGTGCACTTACTCGCATCTTCACCAAAACAAGTGCACGACATCACCCTTCGTGCTTTACTCCCATTCTCACTAAAACAAGTGCACGGAATCACCCTTCGTGCTTTTACTCTCATAACATGGCACGACATTATCCTTCGTGCTTTAATATCATAACACGACACGACATTATCCTTCGTGCTTTAATATCATAACATGGCATGGCATTATCCTTCGTGCTTCAATATCATAACATGGCACGACATTATCCTTCGTGCTTCAATATCATAACATGGCACAACATCACCCTTCGTGCTTTAATAATCTCATCCTGACAATCCACGACATCACCCTTCGTGCTTTACACTCTTCCTCACCCAAACAATATCAAGAACAACAGTTTGGCAAGGAAAAAAACCAACAATATGACCCATAAATCACCACATCCCGGCAAGGGAGTTAACAATAAAAACAATATCATTAATAGCTTAACCAGTAATAGAAACCACAACATCCCAGCAAGGGAGTCAATAGCACAAACAATATCATTAACAGCATAAACAATAATAGGAACCATCACTCCCTTGAGTGCGTCGCATAGGGTAAAATACCTGGACACCAGAAAATGCATTAAACACCAGATTTTTCTATGTTTTCACACCCCGACACCTATCCGAAACTCACCCGAGCCCTCGGGGCTCAAAACTCAATATGCACACAACCTCAAAAACATCCTACGGACCTATTCGAGTAATCAAATCACCAAAATAACATCATAAACATTGAATTAAACCCCAAAATCAATGAAATTTCTCAAAGCTTCTTTAAACATCCAATTTTACATTTAAGGTCTGAATCACGTCAAACTAAGTCCGTTTATTTCCAACTACGACTAGTCAACTATAAGGCTAGATGACACTAATTATAGTCAACTAGGTAAGCTAGGAAGAAAATATAGCATGATGATAAGAGAAGTAGAATATTTAGTTAAGTCAAGTAAAGTCAAATAGCCAATGAAGAATCCAAAAACAAGTAATTCTAATTTAAACAGGAAGGAATGAAATTAACAACCAAGGATTCAAGTGTAACAATTACAAATCATACACAGGTAATATAAGAATCTACGAATCCTAAAAGGGCAATCTAATTGCAAATAAGTACGAGTACACACTCGTCACCTCGAATACTCGGAATACAATCAACAAGGAAGACTCAATCCTAAGGGGTAGTTCCCCCACACAAGGTTAGGCAAGATACTTACCTCAAAGACGACAACCCGGTACTCAAAAATAGACTTCTCGGGTGGAAAGACCTCCGGACGGCTCACGATCAACTAAAACAACTTCAAAATACACATACAACTTATAAGAAACTATTCTGAATAATAAAGTCTCAATCTTTAAAATATTATAAAAATCGACCCAAAAGTCGACCCCCGAGCCCGCACCTCGGAACCTGAAAATTTTTACAATTTCCGATTACCCATTCCCCCAAGAGCCCGAATATATAATTTGTTTTGAGATCCGACCTAAAACAAGGTCAAATTCCCAGATAATCAAAAAGCCTTAACTATACCCCAAACCCCAATTTTTACCTTTGTTTTCATGATTTTAGGCCTAGAATCTAATAGAATGTTGATGAAAATGGAAGGAAAAGAGTTAAAAATTACTTACCTAAGAGATTATAGTGAAGAAGTCTCCCAAGAATCTCCTAAGAGGAGTGGAGAAGAAGAAGTTTAAGAAAAATGGGTTTAATCCCGTAATGAACTATGTTTTTGACACTAAAAATCACTGGGCGAAAATACACAGTGCGTTCGTAGCTAAAGATCCGCATTCTCACAGGGTTAACAGATGTTGCCTATGCGTTCGCGTGCTAAGTGCTGCGTTCGCACAGGGTAATTACTACCCAGCTCCCCTCCCCCCCCCGAGTCCCCTCTACCCCTGTGCGTTTGCATTCCAACCCATGCGTTCGCACAGTAGGTCCTACACAGCCCTCTGCATTCGCACTTGGCATGGTGCGTTCGCACAGTGTACTTTCCTCCCAAACCCCCCAGACCTCTATAACCCTGTGTGTTCGCACTCCCTTGAGTGCGTTCGCATAGGGTAAAATACCTAGACACCAGAAAATGCATTAAACACCAGATTTTTCTTTGTTTTCACACCCCGACACCTACCCGAAACTCACCTGAGCCCTCGGGGCTCAAAAATCAATATGCACACAACCTCAAAAACATCCTACGAACCTATTTGATTAATCAAATCACCAAAATAACTTCATAAAAATCGAATTAAACCCTAAAATCAATGAAATTTCTCAAAGCTTTTTTAAACATCCAATTTTGCATTTAAGGTCCGAATCATGTCAAAGTAAGTCCGTTTATTTCTAAATTTCACAGATAACACATATAAAAAATATTGAACATGTTCCGGGCTCTGGAACCAAGATACGAGCCCGATACCACAGGTTTAACCTCAAATTTCATTTTCAAAAAGCTTTATATTTTTCAAAAAATAATTTTCTTTAAAAATTCATTTCTCGGACTTCGGTCCTCGGAATTCGATTCTGGGCATACGCCCAAGTCCCATATTTTCCTACGGACCCTCCGGGAATGTCAAATCATGGGTCCGGGTCCGTTTACCAAAAACGTTGACCAAAGTTAACTTTATTCAAATTTTTAATACAAAATTATCATTTTTATCATTTTTTCACATAAAGTCTTCCCGGCTACACGCCCGGGCTGCGCACGCAAATCAACGTTAGATAGAAGGAGGTTTTCACGGCCGGAATATAGAATTAGCTAGAAATATACGGGATGACCTTTTGGGTCATCACATGAAGGCCCCCATTCCTGTATTCCGCCAGGTAGTCGCCTCGGCCGGGATGCAATTTGTATTGGTCGAGTCCGTACGGACTTCTCTTCCTCAGACCCAGTTGTTGGGTGACTCCGACCCTCAGAAAGTCGTTATACACAGAGACACCGGCCCGCCCAGTGATGCACCTGATAGACGAGTCTTCTCCCGGCGAGGAGGAGGCGACACCGTTGAAGAGGCGGAGGGTAGAGATTGGCAGATTCACCACGGCCACTGCCGTGCCCGAAGGGCCGATCATATTAGACGCAAAGTCGATGCATCCACAGATTGCCGAGGTTACTCCCGCACCAGAGATCGCCGAAGAGGGGAGGCCCGTAGAGGCTGAAGAAGTTGCCATGGGGGAGGAACGTGCACGAACAACTGAGATTTGCTCATCTTCTATGGATGGGAGATATAAAATCGTCCTCGTAGAAGATGATGGATCAGGATTTAACATCGAGCCCAAGGAGGTGCGGGCTTTTGAAGAGAGCTTTACCCGAGTGGAGATAAGGACTGAGGGGTCTCATCGGAACATCGTCATCTCCGTGGATTACAACCTCTTGGTTAATTCAGAACGGGTGGTTCCAGCTTTTGCCTCTTTGTGCGTGGACTCTGAGAACAGGATGCTGCAGAAGCTGAAGGATGCGGACCTATCACTGGGCATATTTGGGATGGCCCTACGAGTAAGTTCTCTTTCTACATTTTAACTTCATTCACTTCTTTTATGTTATTTGCCTCTACTGATCTGTCTTCTTTTGTTCATCAGACTCTCATTTTGAAGATTGAGCGTGATCATCGGGAAGAAAAGAGGTCATCCCTCTACAAGAAGATGGATTCCAAGTATAGGGAATACCGTTCCAAGCACCAAACACTGATCATCATACTCGGTGAGGATGGTTAGTTCTAGACACTCCGTGATGAGCTGAAACAAAAAGATGAGGAGCTGAGGGAGAAGGACGGTGAGCTCATGAGGGCTATTGGCAGGTGTAGTGTGATTGAGGGGACGCTGAGAGATAAAGATGGTGAGATAGAGGTGAGCAAGGGAATAATGGCCAAAAATGTCAATCTTCAGGCTCAGGTGGCGTCATTACGGGTCGAGCTCGAACAGAGTGAAGCTAGGGCCGTCGACTTGAGGGGCAAGTTGACCGCCAGAGACGAAGAGTTAGGGAGGGTTGAGAGGGCCAGAATGGTTGCCGTGGCGGAGGCGGCTGCACTAGAGAATAACCTTCGTGTCTTCAGGTACGAGCAGGCTTGTGAGGCAGAAAGGTCGGCGCTTAAAGAAGAGCAGCTTAAAGAGAGGATATGTGGTTTGGAGGCGGAGACGTCAGACCTGAACGAGCAGATTGCTGCCCTAAAAGGTAAGAAGGCGCAGCAATAGGCCCAACCGTCTACTTCTCATGCTTCCACTTATCCCAGTGTGTCACAGAAGTTGTATGAGAAATAGGTTCATGCTGAGGCCAAACTTGATATATATAGGGCTTTAATGACGGTCGGGAAGGCTTCCGAGGCGGAGTTCGAGGACTCTTGTTTCAAGGCACGTGCAGCTCGTGACGCATGTGGATATGAGCCCGGTACGTCCGGAATGGACGACGACGAAGATGATTTAGACGGGCTTGCATCTGATGCTTGGTACGATGATAAGTATGTCGGTGGCACTAGTGATGGTGGAGATGATGCTGTGTGACGTCTTTGTACTTAGTTTTTGTTCTTTCCTTTTTCTTCCTTTTTGTGGGGGCATATTTTAGGCCCTTTGTAAGATGTTTTGTTATGAATGGAATGGTTTACTTTTTTCTATATGTTCTCGGCCCTTTTCACTTTTCTGTGAATGTTTTTCTTTGTAAGGTTGAATGTAAGCCGATTCGAACAAGGTCGAATATAAGTCAATTGGAATGAGGTCGAATGTAGACTTAAAAAATAATTCGAACAAGGTCGAATGTAAGTTAATTTGAATTAAGTCGAATGTAAGTCGATTCGAACAAGGTCAAATATAAGTCGATTCGAACAAGGTCGAATGTAGACTTAAAAAGTAATTTGAACGAGGTCGAATATAAGTCGATTCAAACGAGGTCGAATGTAGACTTGAAAAATAATTCAAACAAGGTCGAATGTAAGTTGATTCGAACGAGGTCGAATATAGACTTGAAAAATAATTCGAACGAGGTCGAATGTAGACTTGAAAAATAATTCGAACAAGGTCGAATGTAGACTTGAAAAATAATTCGAACGAGGTCGAATGTAGACTTGAAAAATAATTCGAACGAGGTCGAATGTATATTTCCTGCGTTGGCGTAATGTGTAAACTTGGTGGAGGCATGTAGGAACATCATATGCTTGCATATATTTATTTGCTTATACATTCATTGAAGTTTTACATGTTTTTGCTCAATTCGTACATATATTCGAGAAGTCCCAGTCTATCTAGTCCCTTCATCGGTCGACCTAGAAAAGTAGTTGAGAGGTCGGGCGATGAACTTAACACTTAAACTTCGAGACGCCCTCTTCATCGCCTCGTTAAAAACCTCCCAGAGAAAACCCAATAGGGACAAAACTCGGGTGAGGGAAAAAGAGCACGACTTGGGGGACGTCCATCTTTAGAAGTTGAAGTATTTGAGATGGGCGACGTTCCAGTTGTTTGGCAGTAGTTTTCCTTCCATTGTTTCTAGCTGAAACGACCCTTTGCTTACCGCTGCCATGAGTTTGTATGGGTCGTCCCAATTGGTTCCCAGTTTGCCTTCTCGTAGGTCTTTGCTTGCTTGTGTTTTGGCTTTCAGTACGTAGTCCCCTTTGGGTGGCCTGACTTTGGCTTTTTTGTTGTAGTACCGCTCTGCCTTTTATTTTTGAGTTATGATCCTTATGTAGGCCATGTCTCTCCGCTCTTCGGCTTCGTCGAGGTCTTGCCTTCTGCTTTCATCGTTTCTTGGCGCGCTCTCGTTTGTGTACCTTAGGCTTGGTTCACCGACTTCGATCGGTATTACTGCATCAGTCCCATAGACTAGTGAGTAATGTATGGTGTTTCTCCTGTGCTTGTTTTTGGCGTGGTGTGGTATGCCCATAGAACTTCTAGTAGTAATTCCGGCCACAATCCCTTGGTGTTCTCAAGCTTATTTTTCATGATGTTCAATATTATTTTGTTGGAGGACTCTGCCTGACCATTTCCTACGGGATGATATGACATGGAGACTATTATCTTGATGTGCCATTTCTTGGAGAACTCGATGGTCTTTTTTCCAGTAAACTGGGGTCCATTGTTGCAACTGATTTCTTTTGGGATGCCAAAGCGGCATGTGATGTTTCTCCATATGATGTGATAACTTCCTGCTCGCGTATTTGGGAGAATGCACCTTCTTCTACCCACTTGAAAAAATAGTCAGTCAAAACTAAAATAAATCGTACATTACCTCGTCCCGCTGGGAGGGGTCCGACGATGTCCATTCCCTATTTGATGAAATGCCAAGGCGAGGTAACTGAGTGGAGGTGCTCGCTTGCTTGGTGAATCATGGGGGCGTATTTTTGGCATTGCTCACACTTTCTGACGAAGTCGGTGGCCTCTTTTTTCATAGTGGGCCAGTAGTAGCCTGCTTGTATGAGGCATCTGACGAGAGCTCAATTGTCGGTATGAGCTCTGCAATGGCCCTCGTGCTTTTCTTCGAGGACGCGCCGCGTTTGGTTTGGCCCTAAGAAGTTTTCTAGGGGACCGCAAAAAGTTCTTTTGTACAAGTCATCGTTGATGATGTTGTACCTGGTCGCCTGCATTCGAAGCTTTTTGGCTTCTTTTTTATCGGGTGGGATCGCTCCGTCTTGCAAATATGAGATAACACGATTGCGCTAGTCCCAAGTCATGTTTGTAGTTTGTACCTCGATTTGATCTATTGATGAGTGGAGGATAGTGACCACGTTATCTTTTTTGGTTATGTTCCAGGTAGCTGCCGCCAATTTGGCGCAGCCGTCTGCCTCAATGTTCTGCGCTCGAGGTTTTTGGTCGAGCTGGCATTCATAAACTCGGGCAGTACATGCTAATCTCGGTCTGATATTTTTGTAGACTTTGTTATTTGATTTGGAAAGTCACTGTGGTTTGATTGACGATGAGTTAGAGTCACATTGGAGGATGACCCGACGTGCTCCAAATTTGAGAACTAGTTTTAGTCCTGCAATTACGGCCTCATACTCGGCCTCATTGTTAGTCATATGGAGACACCATATGGACTGGCGGATAACTTTTCCCGTCGAGACCTTGAGGACGAGCCCCAGCCCAGATCCTGACACATTGGAGGCACAATCGGTGTATAGAATCCATAGGTTGGGTAACTTGGGGGAAGTACTAGAGGCTTCCCTTTTGACCTCGGGCATTATTTTAGCGCTGAAGTCGGCGACGAAGTCAGCGAGTACTTGCGACTTTATCGTTGTTCATGGCTGATATATTATATAGTGCTCTCTCAACTCGATGGCACACTTAGCCAACCTACCCGACAACTCGGGTTTATCTAGGATGCTTCTCAGGGGAAAGGTCGTGACCACCAGTAGGGGTGGCATTGGAAATAAGGTCTAAGCTTTTATGAAGCTACGACTAATGCCAGGGCCAGCTTTTCGAGGTGATACGGCCAAGTAGATTAGGAGGCGTTCTCCGGGTTCTGCCTTAGCGAGTAACAGGGGTGAGCACGGGTATTCTTTTAATTCTCTTAGGGAATTGACGCACTCGGAATTCCACTAGAGTCCGTTGTGCTTCTTGAGTACACCGGAGAATTTGTGGCATCTATCGGAGGATCGTTAAATGAACCTCGACAGGGCGGCTATACGGCCAGTCAGCTTTCGCACCTGCTTCTTGCGGGTCAACTTTCCAGGTATTCCCTCTATATCCTTGATTTGGTCGGGGTTAACCTCAATGCCCCTCTGTGACACCAAAAAGCCGAGGAACTTTCCTGAGGTCACTCTGAAGGCGCATTTTTCGGGGTTAAGCTTCATGCCATATCGCCTAAGTATGTTGAAGGATTCCCTCAGATGGTCAATGTGGTCCTCTTTCCTTTTCGACTTGACCGACATGTCATCTATATATACTTTCATCGTCTTGCCTATCTGCTCTTTGAACATTTTGGTTACTAGCCTCTGGTAGGTCGCCCCTGCATTTTTCAATCCGAACGACATGGCATTGTAGCAGTACGTCCCTTGGTGGGTGATGAAAGTGGTCTTTTCCTGGTTCTCCTCCTCCATGAGGATTTAGTTGTAACTCGAGTAGGCGTCCAAGAAACTTAACAGCTCGTGCCTCGCTGTTGCATCGATGAGCTGATCAATGTGAGGCAATGAGAATGAATCTTTCAGGTAGGCCTTGTTCAGATCCGTGAAGTCCACGCACATGCGCCATTTCCCATTTTTGTTTTTCACCATGACCAAGTTGGCGAACCGTTGGGGGTACTTTGACTCTCTGATAGAACCATTTGCGAGCAATTTTTCTACCTCTTCCCGGACGGCATCATTTATTGCGGTGTTGAATTTTCTTCTGCTCTACCGTACCGGCGGGTATAATGGGTCGACATTCAGCTTATGTGTTGCAATTTCCTTCGGGATACCTGGCATATCTACATGGGAGAAGGCAAATAAGTTTGTGTTGTCAGTTAAAAATTTATGGAATTTACCTAGTTCTGGGAGTTTGTGGCAGATGTAGGCTTTTTTATTGTGGTCGCTTTTATCCAATTGAACGGGATCGAAGTCTTCCACTGTTGATCCCGTGGCTTCCACGACATCGGGGTCTTTGATGACGTCTCTTTGTTCGTTGCCGCCTGATGCCGACCTCGCTTATTGCTACGCTTCTATGCCCTCGCCTTTCAACTGTTGAGTGTATGTGCAGTCTTGGGCGATGAGATAGCATTCTTGGGTTGTGCGTTGTTCGTCGCGGATGCTGAACAAGCATTATGCAATGTGGTACTATCTTATCCTCGAGTTTCATTTGTGCGAGAACTCTAGGGTGGATAGCACACGCGCTACTTTCGTCATCTACCATAATCCGTTTTACATCGGTGTTTGAGATTCGTAAAGTAATAACAAGAGCATCATAGTGAGGAAAGGCAAAACCGTGGGTATCAGACTTATCGAAGATGATACTTTCTTCGAGGTCGTCATACCGTACTTTCTTCGAGGTCGTCATACCATTCATGGGTGATCGACCGCTTCAACTTGTGGGTGGTTGTGAATTTCACGTGGTTGATCGTTGCATTGTCACCTCTGCCGATGATCATCTGGATGGTGCGGGCTGGGGAAGGCGGTTTTGGGGGGCCTTGATGTTGTTCCCGCCCATGGGCAAAATTGGCTCTTCCTCGGTCACTCATCAGCTCCCTCAGATGTCCTTGATGAAGCATGTTTACTACTTCTTGCTGCAAGGCTATACAATCTTCGGTCTTATGACCTCGCTCCTAATGGAATTCAAAGAGGACATTTGACTTTCTGGTGTTTGGGTTAGACTTCATCTTTTGCGGTTATTTCACCTTGGGGCCGAGCTTCTCTAGGGCGTAGACTATTTCTAAAGGAGAAACACAAAAATTATTAACAGATAAAAGTGAAGGCATACCTCTATTGCTTCGGTGAGTCCCTGTTTGCGGCCTAGATGGGTCGTCGTCATGGGGGGGGGGGGGGGGG
>MDKI01114847.1:0-16765 GCA_005239505.1 Nicotiana paniculata
ATATATATATATATATGGATCACAAATTATAGAAACGAAAGAAGTTATTAGTATTAAGTAAACGAGTTAAATTAATAGGTCAAACGTGGTCAATCTTTAAATTTGAATCGCATTAATATTTACTATCTAAATAATATAAATGTAATCCGTTAACTCTTTTGTAATACAAATAATGAATACATTAACATATACTATAAAATGCTATATATGTAGTTAAAGTAGCACAACAAAGTGTGTGTGTGTTATAAATATACACACACTAACATATACTATAACAAGTTATATATATAGTTAAAGTATTACTGAAGTGTGTGTGTGTGTGTGTGTGTGTGTATAGGTATAGTTGTATATATATAATAACACTAAGCGCTAGGAACACAGGGTCGGGTTCTTTTAGGGATAGATCACTTGCGAGATCCTGATTAGTATATATAATTTATCATCAAATATATCTATTTGTAAATTGATTCATCGACTTATAATTTATTTAGATGCATCGATGAATATTAAAAATAAAACGTTTTGACCTATATCGATCAATATAAAAAAAATATGTCGACCTAAAATAGAATAATATTATATTGGTTTATCAATTGATAATGTATTAGATTGATCATCAATTACAATATAGTGTGTGTGTGTGTGTGTGTGTTTGTGTGAAATGACTCATATACTTAAATATAACTTAGAAAATTTACTTAGATAGATGTTATTATAACCTATTAAAAGTAATTACCTAGTTAATATAATTTTATGTAAAGATTATGCTTATAATTTATAATTATTTATAATAATTGTATAGTTAAATAAAATAAATATTTATAGTTAATAATAATTTTTTATAGCTTATAATATTTTAAGAATAAAAATAATTTTTTTTCTTAAAACAGTAACCGACCAACGTTGGTCGGCATTTGGTCAAATGGTCAACACTTAATGTACCGACCAAAATACCGACCAACGTTGGTCACTAAGTCTGAAGACAGACCTGAAATATACGGGATTTCCCCCATTTTTTCATATCTCTCTTCTCAAAATTCCTTAAACTCCCACTCAATACCTTCCCCTCACCCTCTCTATTTCCCTTACACAAATTCTATTCCCCACCCCGCGTCGCCACCGCCCAGCTGTCGCCGCGTTGTCGCCGCTGCCACGTCTCTCCTTCTCCACCTCCTAAAAATTCTAGGTTTGAATTACAACTTATATCTTTTGTGTATAAATGTAATGTTTTGTTTATTAGCTATGAATTAGTTTCAATTAATTAGTATTTCAATTGATTATTTAACATTGTATTTTTTAGAAATCTAGGGTTTAGGTCTTGTTTTAATTGAATTCATTACATATGGTATAAATTGAATATTTGTGTAACGACCCGACCGGTCGTTTTGCGTTATCGGACCCCGTTCCCCTATATGAAACCTCTCATAGCGGCTTATTATGATTTGTGACTTGTGGGGACTGGTGGTCCGGATTTCGAAGGTGTCTAGAGTGCTATAGGAACATTTGGTTCCTTAAGGTTGGCCTTTAAGGCCAAGTTTGACTCCGGTCAACATTTTTAGTAAACAACCTCGGAATCGAATTTCGACGATTCCGGTAGCTTCGTATGATGATTCCGCACCTGGGCGTATGTTCGGAATGGGTTTCTGATGACCTGGGAGCGTTTCGACGCCCAATATTGAATTAAGAGTTCCTTAAGTTCCTATTATGGTTTGGGACGTGTTTTTACGATATCGAGGTCCGAACGGAATTCCGAGACCGAGAATAGTTATGCTATGTCATTTATGACTTGCCTGCAAAATTTGGTGTCATTCCGAGTAGTATTGGTCGTTTCGGCGCGTTGTTAGCGAAGTCTAGAAAACTTAAAGTTCCTAAGTTTGGTTCTAGGGGTTTTGAGGTGTGATTTTGAGTTTTAGCGTTGTTTTGGGTGTTCCAAATGCTCGAGCGAGTCCGTATTATGATTTGGGACTCGTTGGTATATTTGGACGGGGGCTCGGGTGGGCCCAGGTGCCTCCCGGACACCACACAAGGCCAAAAACCAGCTGCATTAGTTGTTGGTGTACCTGTTCTGGTGTGACCGCAGGAGCGGTTGCTCAGTCACAGGTGCGATCCCCTGTTGTCAGGCCAATTCTCGCAGGTGCGGATAAAATTCCGCAGGGGCGGAGCCGGAGGTGCAGTCTCCACTCCGCAGGTGCGGGCCCAGGCATCCTAGTCCATTTCCGCAGGTGCGATCCTTTGCTCGCAGGTGCGAGACCGCAGCTGCAGTCCTCGAGCCGCAGGTGCGGAAATGCTGTTCAGACAGTGTGTTTTTATACACGAGAATTAACTCATTTCCCTTATCTTCATCTTCTTCCTTGGGCAGATTTCCACCATTTTAGAGGGGCAAACGACCTGGTCATTGAAGGTAAGTAACTTCCACTCTAATATTAGCTTAATGCATGAAATACTAGATTAATTAACTACCTAAATTAGCGAAAATTCAAGAATGGGGTAGTAACCTAGGGCTTTCGATAATTTGAGAATTTACCCGTGAATTAGCTATGAAATCAAGTAGAAATCGTATATTAATGATCCTTAGGCTATGGGTGAGTGTTTCCTTCGAGAATTTTTGGAATCCGAGCATGTGGGCCGGGGTTGGATTTTAAAATTTCTTCAAGAATGGGAAACTTACTAAATGAGGAGGAGAATTTCCATATTTTGAGCATAAATTAATGAATTTTTATAACATTTGGCTAGTTTCGAGTCCTCGGGTGTAGAGTTCGGAGTTTCGGGCGTGTTCTTGGTTCGGGGAGTAGGTTCGACACGAGGTGAGTCTCCTTCTAACCTTGTAAGTGGGAATTGTCCCCATAGGTGATTATAAATAATTGCATGTCCTTTTTTGCAAGGGCTACGCATACACAAAGTGACGACAGTCCGTGCGTAGCTACTACTATGTTATGTTGGGTAGTTCTAGGACTCACGAGCATGCCTATATGTGCCTTACATGTATTCCTAAACGTATTTTGAATTGCTTATTGTCCTTGATTTGGCATGAGAATATTAGGAAGGTGTGATCCATGATATATTGCTTAGGTTCTTGCCTTAAAGAATAATCTTTGATAATTCCCTAAAAATTGATGATTTTATGTACGTATGCGGCACCGCGTCACATGTATGATTCGTGAGCAGAATAGCCCTACTATTATGTCAACCTCATCGCATGTTCGATTCGCAAGCGGGGTAATAGATGCATTTATGGTTCGAGTCGTTCGACCCTCGGCAGTGCACATTTATTTTTCGCGACGCTTCGGCCGTACGTGTCCGGCCTATTATGTGTTGTATGATTCACTAGGAATTTGTTGTAATTATACAAATTGGTTCATGTTAATAAGGGAATTTAGTACATTATGTGTTAGCGAAATTTGACTTGCAAAGGTAAATACAACTATACTTGATGATATATCTCCTTGTGATTTCTACGACTGTTATGCTTGCCTAGTTCCTATTAAATCATGTTATTTAGAAATGTTGACCCTAGTTAATATCACGTCTACCTCTCGTCACTACCTCTTCGAGGTTAGGTGGGATACTCACTGGGTACATATCTGTTTATGTACTCATGCTGCACTTCTGTACTTAATTATACAGGTTCTTAGGCTGGTGCATCTGATTACCAGACCGGATCTCGATTCTGATCTCAGTTGGACTCGACTTCACGATGAGCTGCTTCTCCTGACGATCCTCGGCGGAACCTTGGAGTTTTCTTTTGCTTATTTCCCGTCTATTCCTTTTAGACAGTAGTATTGTATATTATGTTTTGTATATTCTGTTAATATGCCCGTAGGACTTGTGAAACTAGTTCCTGGCACACACGTAGTTGTTATTTAGGTTTTGAGTTTGTATATATATACATCTTGGCTCATTCCTCATCATGACTATTTTGATTAAAATTGGCTAATTATCCTTGTCAAGTCATGTTTTAATTTTCAAAAACTGAGTATATTTTAAAGTGTTTTAAACTAATAGGAAGGAACCTTTAGTAACTTAAGAGTCGGCTTTCCTGACCCCGTTGTTGGGCGCCATCACGACCTCAGTAAGGATTCTGGGTCGTGACAACATGGTATCAGAGCACTAGGTTCACGTTGGTCTCACAAGTCACGGGCAAACCTAGTAGAGTCTTGCGGATCAGTATGGAGACGTATTTACTTATCTTCGGGAGGCTATAGGGTGTTAGGAAAACCTCTCCTTATTTTTTTTCTATCGTGCAGTCAATGGTTTGCTAGATTTCATTATTTTATTCTCTCACAGATGGTGAGGACGCGTACATCCTATGTTCCAGATCCGGGAGGGGCCGCTACCCCCGTTGTTTGCGGCCGTGGCAGAGGCCGGGGGAGGGCACAAGCCCGAGGTAGGGGACGAGGGCATCCCCGAGCTATTCCAGTCGTACCACCAGAGGACCCCACTATAGAGGAGAAGGGTGAGGTGCCCCGACCAGGTCCTGCTCCAGTAGACTTTACGATGGCGCCAGGATTCCAGGAGATCATGGGCCGTATGATGCGATTCATGGACACAATGTCCCAGGCTGGTTTATTTCCAGCGGATCCTGCCACATCTCAGGAATGAGGGGGAGCCCAGACCCCCACTGCCCAGGCTGCAGGCCAGACAGCAGCCCTTCATCATACCCCGGGTACACTGCCCGTGGGTGGAGCCCAGCCAGTAGCAGCAGCACCTGAGCTCCGACCAGCTGCGGATGGCGAGCCGCAGAAGTTACTGGATAGATGGACCCGATTGCACCCTCCTATCTTAGCGGGGTGAAAAGGGCGAGGATGCCCAGGACTTTATTGACATGTGCAGGGACAGACTACGCAACATGAGGATACTGGAGTCCCATGGAGTGGACTTCACTACTTTCCAGCTCGAGGGTGGCCCGCAGATGGTGGCAGTCCTACATCCTGGGTAGGCCAGTAGGTTCCCCTACCATCACTTGGGAGCAGTTCACTTAGTTGTTCCTGGACAGGTACATTTCACCCTCCGAGTGGGAAGAGTTGCGATATCAGTTTGAGCAGCTGGAGTAGAGGTAGATGTCCGTGACAGATTACGAGGCCATATTTTTTGAGTTGTCCCGTCATGCCCTTATGATATTGCCTACTGATGCTGAGAGAGTGCGGAGATTTGTAGTAGGGTTTCACTCAAGTATCAGGGCCAACATGGCCCGAGAGGTAGAGATGGGGACTCCCTATCAGCTTGTGGTCGAGATAGCTCGTCGGGTTGAGGGTTATCGTTCGAGAGGCAGAGAGTAGGGTCAGCAGAATAAGAGGGCTAGATTTTCAGGAGATTTCAGAGGTGCCCCAGCCAGGGGTAGAGGTTATTTTGGTAGAAGCCAGTCTAGCAGGACTCCATATTCAGCTCCTCCGCCACCTCCCCGTGGTGCTCCAGTGAGGCCTTATTTCAGCGCCATGCCAGAGAGTTCCTACCGCCCACCGGTCATTCAGGGTTCCTCAAGCGGGTATTCCGGTCATTAGGGGTATTCTATTCCTTATGTTAGTGCCATGCCGGAGAGTTCTCCCCGTCCCCTAGCTGTCCAGAGTCCTTCTTCAGGACAGCAGGCCATGCCACCAGCCAGATGCTATGGGTGCGGGGACCCGAGCCATATGAGGAGACTTGTCCCAGGCTTTGGGGCAAGGCCGTTCAGCAGCGCTATCAGCCTACATTTCCATCACCGGCGGGTCGTCCACCCAGAGGTGGAGGGCAGACTAGTAGAGGTCGTCCTAAAGGTGGAGACCAGGCAGGAGGAGCCCTGCCAGACCCTATTCATGCCAGCGGAGGTCAGCTAGCTCCTGTTCATTCTGGCATGGCTCAGTCTTCCAGTACTCCAGCTAGATTCTATGTTATCCCGGCCAGATCATATGCAGTGGTCTCAGACGCGTGATCACAGGTACTATTACAGTATGTCCTAGAGAGGCATCCGTGTTATTTGATCCAGGATCCACTTATTCCTATTTTTCAGTTTTATTTTCTCATTTTCTGGATGTCCCTCGTGAGTCCTTGGGTTCTTCTATTTATGTGTCCACTCCCGTGGGCGATTCTGTGGTTGTAGACCGGATTTGTCGATCCTGTGTGATTTCGTTTTGTGGATTCGAGACTCGAGCGGATCTCTTATTGCTCGACATGGTTGATTTCGAGATTATTTTGGGCATGGATTGGCTATCTCCTTATCATGCCGTGCTAGATTGCCATGCCAAGACAGTTACTCTAGCCATGCCCGAGTCGCCTAGGCTGGAGTGGAGAGGTTCCTCAATTAGTACAGCCAGCTGGGTTATTTTGATTCTTGAAGGCTCGACATATGGCTGAGAAGGGTTGTCTGGCCTATTTTGCTTATGTGCGGGACACCACCGCTGAGACTCCGACGATTGATTTAGTGCCGGTGGTTCAAGAGTTTGCCAATGTATTTTCCTTCGGATCTTCCGGGCATGCCTCTGGATCGTGATATTGATTTCTGCATAGACTTAGCTCAGGCACCCAGCCTATATCTATTCCTCCGTACCGTATGGCTCCGAAAGAGTTGAAGGATCAACTTGAGGAGTTGTTATCTAAGGGGTTCATCAGGCCGAGTGTATCGCTGTGGGGTGCTCAGTTCTATTTGTAAAGAAGAAAGGTGGTTCTATGTGGATGTGTATTGATTACCGCCAGTTGAACAAAGTTACCATTAAGAACAAGTATCCTTTTCCGCGCACCGATGATTTGTTTGACCATTTTTGGGGTGCTCGTGTGTTTCCTAAGATTGATTTGAGATCGGGGTATCATCAGTTGAGGATTCGGGCATCAGATGTTCTGAAGACTGCTTTTCATACGAGATTGGCCATTATGAGTTCCTGGTGATGTCCTTTGGTTTGACTAATGCTCCAGCGACATTCATGGACTTGATGAATACGGTGTTCAGACCGTATATTTATTCCTTTGTCATTGTCTTCATTGATGACATTTTTATTTACTCACGTAGCCTGGGGGAGCATGAGCAGCATTTGAGAGTTGTGCTCCAGACTTTGCGAGAACAAAAGTTATGTTCTAAGTTCTCCAAGTGTGAGTTATGGTTGGATTCCGTGGCATTTTTAGGGTATGTGGTATCCGGAGAGGGTATCACGATTGATCCTCAGAAGGTTGAGGTTGTTCAGAGTTGGTCGCATCCTACTTCAGCTACAAAGATCAGGAGCTTCTTGGGCCTAGCAGGCTATTATCGTCGATTTGTGGAGGGGTTCTCTTCTATTGCAGCTCCATTGACTAGATTGACTCATAATAATGCCCCGTTTCAATGGTCTGACGAGTGTGAGGAGAGCTTTCAGAAGCTCAAGAAAGCATTAATCTCATCACCAGTTCTAGTATTGCCTTCCGGTTCTGGGATGCATATAGTATATTGCGATGGTTCGCGCGTTGGCTTGGGGTGTGTATTGATGCAGGAAGTGAGAGTTGTTGCTTATGCTTCGCGCCAGCTGAAGGTTCATGAGAAAAATTACCCTATACACGATTTGGAGTTCGCAGCGATTGTTCATGCTCTTAAGATTTGGAGGCACTACTTGTATGGAGTGTCCTGTGAGGTTTATACAGACCACCGTAGCTTGCAGCACTTGTTCAAGCAGAAGGATCTTAATTTGAGGAAGTACATATGGCTTGAGTTATTGAAGGATTATGATATCACCATTCTTTATCACCCGAGCAAGGCAAATGTGGTAGCAGATGCTTTGAGCAGGAAGATGGAGAGTATGGGTAGCTTGGCTTATATCGCAGCAGAGGAGAGACCTCTAGCATTGGACATTCAGTCCCTGCCTAATCGCCTGGAGAGATTAGACCTTTCAGAGCCTCGTCGAGTTCTTGCACATGTGGTTGCTCAGTCTTCGTTATTGGGGGAGATTAAGGCTCGGCAGTATGATGATCCGTGTTTGGCTGAGCTACGAGAGACCGTGGTTCAGGGTAGGGCTAAGGAGATTATTATTGGCGAAGATGGTGGTCTGAGACTTCATGGCCGCTTATGTGTTCCTAAGGTTGATGGACTGAGGGAGAGGATTCTAGAGGAGGCACATAGTTCTCGGTATTCTGTTCATCCTGGTGCTACGAAGATGTATCGTGATTTGAAAAGCATTTCTGGTGGAGGCGAATGAAGAAGGACATTGTGGAGTATGTGGCTAGGTGTCTTAATTGTCATCAGGTTAAGTATGAGCACCAGAGGCCAGGAGGCCTACTTCAGCAGATGCTCATTCCTGAGTGGAAATGGGAGCGCATCACAATGGACTTCGTGGTTGGGTTGCCTCGAACTTTGTGGAAGATTGACGCGGTTTGGGTCATTGTGGATAGATTCACCAAATCGGCGCATTTCATTCCAGTAGCTACTACTTATACTTCTGAGAGGTTGGCCTAGATCTACATTCGGGAGATAGTCTGGTTGCATGGTGTGCCGGTTTCCATTATATCAGATCGAGGTCCTTAGTTCACCTCGCACTTATGGAGAGCATTACACAGTGAGATAGGTACCCACATAGACCTCAGCACAACATTTCATCCTCAGACTGATGGTCATTTGGAGCGTACAGTTCAGATATTGGAAGACATGCTCAGGGCATGTGTGATTGACTTCGGAGGTCAGTGGGACCAGTTCTTGCCCTTGGCCGAGTTTACTTACAATAATAGTTATCAGTCCATCATTGAGATGGCCCCATTTGAGGCTTTGTATGGTCGGCGATGTCGTTCTCCTATTGGGTGGTTTGAGCCTGGCGAGGCTAAGTTATATGGCACTGACCTGGTGAGGGATTCTTTGGAGAAAGTGAAGTTGATTCAGGAGAGGCTCCGCACAGCACAGTCTAGACAGAAGAGTTACGCGGATCAGAGTGCGCGTGATGTATCATTTATGGAGGGAGATAGGGTCCTATTGAAAGTCTCTCCTATGAATGGTATTATGAGGTTTTGGAAGAAGGGCAAGATGAGCCCAAGGTTTATAGGTCCCTTCGAGGTGTTGAGGCGAGTTGGAGAGGTTGCTTATGAGCTGGCCTTACCTCCCAGTTTATCAGGAGTTCATCCAGTTTTTCATGTATCCATGCTCCGTAAGTACCACGCTGATTTCTCTCACGTGGTTGATTTCAGCACTATTCAGTTGGATGAGAGGTTGGGCTACGAGGAGGAGCCAGTTGCTATTATTGATAGAAAGGACCGCCAGTTGAGGTCCAAGAGAGTTTCTGTCGTAAAGGTCTAGTGGAAGGGCCAACCAGTCGAGGATGGGACCTGGGAGTCCGAGGAGGACATGCGGAGCAGATATCCACACTTATTCAGCACTCCAGGTATGATTCTAGACCCGTTCGAGGATAAACGTTTGTTTAAGAGGCGGAGAATGTAACGACTCGACCGGTCATTTTACGTTATCGGACCCCGTTCCCCTAAATGAAACCTCCCAGAGCGGCTTATTATGATTTATGACTTGCGGGGACTGGTGGTCCGGGTTTCGGAGGTGTTTAGAGTGCTATAGGAACATTTGGTTCCTTAAGGTTGGCCTTTAAGGCCAAGTTTGACTTCGGTCAACATTTTTAGTAAACGACCTCGGAATCGAGTTTCAACAATTTCGGTAGCTTCGTATGATGATTCCGGACCTGGGCGTATGTTCGGAATGGGTTTCTGATGACCCGGGAGCGTTTCGGCGCCCAATATTGAATTAAGAGTTCCTTAAGTTCCTATTATGGTTTGGGACGTGTTTTTGTGATATCGAGGTCCGAACGGAATTTTGAGACTGGGAATAGTTCTACTATGTCATTTATTACTTGCCTGCAAAATTTGGTGTCATTCTGAGTAGAATAAGTCGTTTCGGCGCGTTGTTAGCGAAGTCTAGAAAACTTAAAGTTCCTAAGTTTGGTTCTAGGGGTTTTGAGGTGTGATTCTAAGTTTTAGCATTGTTTTGGGTGTTCCGAAGACTCTAGCGAGTCCGTATTATGATTTGGGACTCGTTAGTATATTTGGACGGGGGCTCGGGTGATCCCAGGTGCCTCCCAGACACCACACGAGGCCAAAAACCAGCTGCATTAGCTGCTGGTGCACCTGTTCTGGTGTGACCGCAGGTGCGGTTGCCCAGTCACAGGTGCGGGACCACTCCTGCGGTCCCAGCCTCATAGGTGCGACCCCCAGTGGTCAGGTCGATTCTCGCAGGTGCGGATAAAACTCCGCAGGAGCGGATTCGCAGGTGCGGTCTCCACTCCACAGGTGCGAGACCGCAGGAGCGGTCCTCGAGCCGCAGCTGCGGAAACACTGTTCAGACAATGTGTTTTTATACGTGGGAATTAACTCATTTCCCATATCTTCATCTTCTTCCTTGGGGTAATTTCCACCATTTTAGAGGGGCAAACGACCTAGTCATTGAAGGTAAGTAACTTCCACTCTAATAGTAGCTTCATGCATGAAATACTAGCTTAATTAACTACCTAAATTAGTGGAAATTCAAGAATGGGGTAGTAATCCAGGGCTTCCGATAATTTTAGAATTTACCCGTGAATTAGCTATGAAATCAAGTAGAAATCGTATATTAATGATCCTTAGGCTATGGGTGAGTGTTTCCTTCGAGAATTTTTGGAATCCGAGCATGTGGTCCCGGGGTTGGATTTTAGAATTTCTTAAAGAATGGGAAATTTTCTAAATGAGTAGGAGAATTTCCATATTTTGGGCATAAATTAATGAATTTGTATAACATTTGGCTAGTTTCGAGTCCTCGGGTGAAGAGTTCGGAGTTTCGGGCGCGTTCTTGGTCCGGGGAGTAGGTTCGACACGAGGTGAGTCTCATTTCTAACCTTGTAAGAGGGAATTGTCCCCATATGTGATTATAAATAATTGCATGTCCTTATTTGCGGGGGCTACGCACGCACGAAGTGATGAGAGTCTGTGCGTAGCTACTACTACGTTATGTTGCATAGTTCTAGGACTCACGAGCATGCCTAAATGTTCCTTACATGTATTCCTAAACGTATTTTGAATTGCTTATTGTCCTTGATTTGGCATGAAAATATTAGGAAGTTGTGATCCATGATATATTTCTTAGGTTCTTGCCTTAAAGAATAATCTCTGATAATTCCCTAAAAATTGATGATTTTATGTATGTATGCGGCACCGCGTCACATGTATGATTCGTGAGCGGAATAGCCCTACTATTATTTCAACCGCGTCGCATGTTCGATTCGTGAGCGGGGTAATAGATGCATCTATGGTTCGATCCGTTCGACCCTCGGCAGTGCACATTTATTTTTTGCGATGCTTCGGTCGTACGTGTCCGGCCTATTATGTGTTGTATGATTCACTAGGAATTTGTTGTAATTATACAAATTGGTTCATGTTAATAAGGGAATTTAGTACATTAGGTGTTAGCAAAATTATACATGCAAAGGTAAATACAACTATATTTGATGATATATCTCCTTGTGATTTCTACGACTGTTATGCCTGCCTAGTTCCTATTAAATCATGTTATTTAGAAATGTTGACCCTAGTAGGTATCACGTCTACCTCTCGTCGCTACCTCTTCGAGGTTAGGTGGGATACTCACTGGGTACATATTTGTTTATGTACTCATGTTGCACTTCTGTACTTAATTGTACAGGTTCTGAGGTTGGTGCATCTGGTTACCAGACCGAATCTCGATTCTGATCTCAGTTGGACTCGACTTCACGGTGAGCTACTTCTCCTGATGATACTCGGCGGCACCTTAGAGTTTTTCTTTTGCTTATTTCCCGTATATTCCTTTCAGACTGTGGGATTGTATATTCTGTTAGTATGCTCGTAGGACTTGTGACACTAGCTGCTGGCACACACGTAGTTGTTATTTTGGTTTTCGAGCTTGTATATATATACATCTTGGCTCATTCCTCATCATGACTATTTTGATTAAAAATTGCTAATTATCCTTGTCAAATCATGTTTTAATTTTCAAAAACTGAGTATATTTTAAAGTGTTTTAAACTAATAGGAAGGAACCTTTAGTAACTTAAGAGTCGGCTTGCATGACCCCGTTGTTGGGCGCCATCACGACCTCAGTTAGGATTCTGGGTCGTGACAGTTTGAGTTTGTATAGTCTTGAATAGTTTAGTTAGAATTGAATTATTAACTTCGTATTGTCTTGAATAGTTTAGTTAGAATCTAGGTTTAGGATTTGTTCTTGTGAATCGAACTTTTAGGGTATGGGTTAAATTTTTAGGATATAATCCTAACTTTTAGTTTATGTTTAAACTCGTAAGATATAAATTGAACTTTAGTTTATGTTTAAACTCGTAGGATATGAATTGAACTTTTCGTTTTTAGGTTTTGTTCTTGTGAATTGAACTTTTAAGATATGAATTGAGTTTGTAGGATATAAATAAAACCTTTTAGGTTTGAGTTGAATTTTTAGGATATAAATTGAACTTTTAGTTTATGTTTAAACTCGTAAGATATAAATTGAACTTTTGCTTTATATTTAAACTCGTAGGATATGAATTGAACTTTTAGTTTTTAGGTCTTGTTCTTGTGAATTGAACTTTTAAGATATGAATTGAACTTGTAGGATATGTATTGAACTTTTTAGGTATGAGTTGAATTTTTAGGATATAAATTGAACTTTTAGTTTATGTTTAAACTTGTAAGATATAAATTGAACTTTTACTTTATGTTTAAACTCGTAGGATATGAATTGAACTTTTAGTTTTTAGGTTTTGTTCCATTGAATTGAACTTTTAAGATATGAATTGAACTTATAGGATATAAATTGAACCTTTTGGGTATGAGTTGAATTTTTAGGATATAAATTGAACTATTAATTTATGTTTAAACTCGTAAGATATAAATTGAACTTTTACTTTATGTTTAAACTCGTAAGATATAAATTGAACTTTTACTTTATATTTATATAATTTAATTTTTGGTGTAATTAGGAAAAAATAATTATCTTGAATTAACTAAAAAATATTTAATAATTTACAATTGTAGAATAAATTAATTTGTTCTTATTTTATTTATATAGATGGAACATCGTACCTGGATGTACAATAGGAATTATCCTAATCGGTGGGGATTGCGGGAGGATTTTGTAGAAGGGTTTGATGACTTTATTAGACATGTAATGTCACTTCACCGTACCAAAGTGAAGGAGTAATTAGGTGCCCTTGTGTCAAGTATAATTGTGTGAAGTTTAAAAAACCGGAGGAAGTTAAGGTTCATCTTTATAGGAAGGGGTTTATAGAGAATTATTTTGTGTGGACTAATCATGGAGAGATCGATGGTAGCCGTGGGATATTTCATAACATGGTTGTTGGTGAAAGTAGTAGGCCGGTGGAGAATACAAATCTTGATTCTAGAATCCAGGATATGGTTGTGGATGCTTTTGGGATGTACTTCGGCGATGACCCCAATGAAAATGTTGAACAAACTCCTAATGATGACGCAAAACGTTTTTATGAACAATTAGAGGAAGCTAGTCTTCCACTACGTGACGGATGTCCGCACTTTGAGTTGTCTGTTGCAGTTAGGTTACTAAGTATCAAATCTGACTGGAATATTTCTCAAGCAGCCATGGACTCTTTCATTGACCTTATGAGTGAACTAGTTGACCATAATATCAACTTACTTGGTGATTTCTATAAGGCAAAGAGATTGGTTTCTAAGTTAGGACTTTTGTCAATGAGAATTGATTGTTGTGAAGGTGGTTGCATGTTATATTATAAAGATGATGCAACTTTAGACAGTTGTAAATTTTGCAAAAAGCCTCGTTTCAAGAGGCTTTCCAGCGGGAATATGGTCGATGTCAAGGCAATGCATTATTTACCTCTTATACCTAGGTTAAAAAGGTTATATGCGTCAATGAGTTCTGCTCCTCATATGAAATGGCACTTTGAAATTAGAAGACCACCTGGTGTTATGTGTCACCCTTCAGATGGAGAAGCTTGGAAGCACTTTGATAGGACATATCCATATTTTGCTAGTGAACCAAGGAAAATTTGGTTAGGTTTGTGTGTGGATGGGTTCACGCCTTTTTCTATATCTGCGACACCATATTCATGTTGGTCTGTCTTTCTTACACCTTATAATCTACTAGCTGTGTTGTGTATGACTAGTCCATATATATTCTTAAATTGTATTATCCTCGGTCCACGTAATTCAAAAAGTTTGATTGATGTATATTTGCAACCTTTGATTGATGAGCTGAAACAGTTGTGGTATAATGGTGTTGAAACACATGACATATCAACCAAGCAGAATTTCAATTTGTGTAATAATTTAATGTGGACTATTAACGATTTTTCTGCGTATGGAATGTTGTCTGGGTGGATGACTGCTGGGAAGCTAGCTTTTCCTTACTGCATAAAAATGGTAAAGTGTTCACTTTGAAACATGGCCGAAAGAAATCATGGTTTGATTGTCATCGTCAATTATTGCCTCATGATCATGAGTTTAGAAGGATGAAAAATGCATTCAAAAAGAATAAAATGGAATATGATTCTCCACCTCCGATACTTTCAGCTTCCCCGTGGTCGTTTTTTCCGTCCTCCACAAGACCCTTCTCTATACCGTCTTGTAGATGAAATTTCATCAAACGGTGATAATGATGTTGTACAAAACACCCCTTGACTTTTATATAATTTGAACTAGACAAATAGAACCAGTTTTGAACTTGTTGTGATTAGTTTTAACTTGGTTTTGGATTGTTATGTTCAATTGAACTTTAATTTGTTGTTGTGTTATTGTTGTTGTTGTTGTTATTGTGTTGTTGTTGTTGTTGTTGTTGTTGTTGTGTTGTTCTGTTGTTCTGTTGTTGTTGTTGTATTGGTATATGCTGGCAGGTGGTGTAGCTACCAAAACAGGCATTTTAAGCCAAAAGTAAACCTAGAAAACCGACCAAAGTTGGTCGGTATTCATTAAAAAAAAAAAATTATAATTACCGACCAAAGTTGGTCGGTTAATGAACAAGGAATTCCCAGAATTCAACATTACCGACCAACTTTGGTCGGTATAGTAAATTTTGATTTTTTAAAAATATATATATATATTTTCATTTACCGACCAACTTTGGTCGGTATTCTTTTAAATTTAATAATTAATAAAAAACATCATTTAAATACACCAACCAATTTTGGTAGGTAAAGTTAAATTATTAAAATATGTTTCCGGCCAAAGTTGGTTGGTAAATCATTTAAATTCTTCAGATGGTCGTTTTAATATACCGACCAACGACGTTGGTCGGTATATTAAAACGAACATCAAAATAATGACTAAGCGTATTTGCCCGCGTTTTAGTCGGTAATTGGCCATAACCGACCAAAGTTGGTCGATTTTTTTGGTTGGTATTTACCGGATTTCTAGTAGTGTATATTCAGTGTCAAATTATCATAGACAGTATTTTCTAGTCTTGTGATGTATAGATGCTCATGTACTCCGTGACATCCCGATATTTGGAACTTCCGCGTTGAGTTTTGGGTTTCTATCCCGTTTATGAGAATGTTATTATTTAAACTGCTTAAATTCGTTTTCAGCTAAAAGTGTTGAAGATATTTTGAAATGTCGGCTTGCCTAGTATCACGTAAGCGCCATTCTAAGACTAGTAATTTTAAAAGTACAATTAGTTATGTGCTAAGAATCTTAAAGATTAAACCTATTAAGTTAAAATTCTAGATTCGCATGTCTATTATATGCATTAAGCTCCCATATATATGTACAATAAGCTCATTACTATTAGTATCATTTTATATATAAACATGTGCTATGTAAAAAGCGTTAAGTTCGAGTGTGCCTCTTGGGAAAAGCTATTTAACCTTTTGATGGCTCCTTTGTGGAACAAGAGATTACGCTATAAACTGATATGGTCGTAGATTCTTGATTAAAGAAATTAGAAAATTGTTTGTGATTGTTTGGTAAAGAAATATCGAAACAGAAGAGGACCATCTATTAGTTACATGTTTTAAAAGACCAAGGTTTGAAGTGATTTGATGACTTCTCTAAACTCATCTGTAACTGCGCAATGTATAAGTTAAGAAAAAATTTATTTTGTGCATCACACAACTGACACTAGTTGTATGAGGCTTCTTTTTTATCACATAATTTTGTGGTCTCGAAATTTTATGAACCAAAATATATAAAATATGGGTCCACAAATATGTGGAATAAAAAGAAATCTCACACAAATAATACTCAGTAGTGTGAGACACAACGTAAAATCATTCTTTAAGTTGGGTGTTTAGTGAGTCTTTTCTCCCTTTCTTCAGCAGGATGTCTTAAGATGGCCTTGTACGTACCTTGCAGTCCATTGTTCATTTTGTCACTTGACCAAAAAGTCATTAAAATGGTGTGACATTGGTATAGAAAAGTAATGTTTGTGTTGTAAACAAAATAACTTTACTAAATAGTAGAGTAACTATTTCAGCAATAGATTCATTGTCCAAGTAAACAAAGCTACCTTTTGTGGGAGCTTTTGTCCTCCGGACTGTTGGACTTTAAGCATTGGGCTTAAAGACTTTAAGCATTGGGCTTAAAAGTCTAAGAGTGTGAATTGGGAAATAGTGGGAAATAAAATGGAGGGAAAATGAAAATTTGAATCAAGTGAGCTTTTGTCATGAACTTTGTACCACATTGGTGAAAGACAACTACACTTGTGTGTATAAATATAGGATCACTTCTTAGAGCTCTTAAAAGGAGTTGAAGAGGATGTATCCTCGTGCTGTCGTCGTCGCTCGCTCGGCTCGGCTTCGGCTTTGGCTTTGGCTTTGGATTTGGATTTGTCAAATGATCGATCGATAAGATTATTTTT
>ML356979.1:841-116521 GCA_005239505.1 Nicotiana paniculata
CCACCTTCATAATTGCACCCCATGTTAGCACCTTGGCCTTTCATTGCCTGGGGAATGGATGTCATCGGGCCAATTGAGCCAAGAGCTTCAAATGGACACAGATTTATTATGGTTGCCATCGACTATTTCACAAAATGGGTCGAAGCAGTCACTTTTAAAGCCGTCAACAAGAAAGCAGTGTTGGACTTCGTGCATTTAAACATTACTTGTCATTTTGGTATCCTAAAGACTATCATTACCGATAATGCCGCGAATCTGAATAGTAACTTGATGAGGGAGGTGTGTGAACAGTTCCAAATCACGCACTGCAATTCTACCCCTTACCGGCCCAAAGCTAATGGTGCCGTGGAAGCAACCAATAAAAATATCAAGCAAATCCTTAGAAAAATGATCCAAAGTTCTAGAAAGTGGTATGAGAAGTTACCGTTTGCATTATTAGGATATCGCACGATTGTGCGGACATCATTTGGGGCCACACCTTACCTATTGATTTACGGCACTGAAGCCGTGATCCCTGCAGAAGTAGAAATTCCTTCCCTTCGGATCATCGTCGAAGCATAAATTGAGGATGAAGAATGGATCTAAACTCGATTGGAACAATTAACTCTGATTGATGAGAAAAGGATGGCCGCAGTTTGCCACGGGCAGTTGTACCAACGAAGAATGGCCCACGCCTACAACAAGAAAGTGCGGCCCAGATACTTCGAAGTGGGACAACTTGTCTTAAGACGTATCCTCCCGTACCATGAAGAAGCAAAAGGAAAATTTGCCCCGAATTGGAAATGCCCTTACATCATAAGGAAATTACTACCAAAAGGAGCGTTGTACTTAGGGGACATCGAAGGAAACGATTCCGAAATGGCTGTCAATGCAGACACATTCAAAAGATATTATGTTTGATCTTTTTATGATCGAAACGACGAAGGCTTTTATTCACGCTACCCTAAACACTACCAGTTTGTAAATCGATTTGAGTCGGTTACTCTTTCTTTGATTACCCTCTTTGGAACCCGAAGGTTGTTATCAAAAAAATAAAAATAAAATAAAAATAAAATAAAACAGAAAAAGAAAAATGAAAACAAAAGAAAAATCAAAACAAAAACAAAAACAAAAGCAATATTCCCTGAACTACGTTTGACTTGATTCCGAAAGGATACGTAGGCAGCCTCTCTATGGGGTTCAGTCACACCAATAAAAAATTCCACATTTCCCCAAGAGTTTATGCCGGGGCAAGTGTTAATATTCGGCAATGTGTCGCCTGAAAGGTTCCAAAGTTGTAATTCAACACAAATTCTTTTCACCAAAAACCCTGTCCAAGTCCTTCCGATCAATCGATAAAGATTTCCAAAATTGGAGGATACAGTTGTTTGGATCCAAATACAAGCAATAAAATAAATTAAAATGAGAGAGTCATATTGGTGAAAACCCACACGGGCACCATAAGGCGATGGTAAGGAAAGAAATGAAAATGAGAGAGTCTTATCGGTGGATCCCACACGGGCACCGAGAGGCGGTGGTGAGTAGAGAAATTAAAAAATGAGAGAGTATTGTTAGTAAAAACTCGCAAAGATCACTACAAGGCGATGGTGAGAAGAGAAATGAGAGAGGTTAGTTGGTGAAAACCCGCAAAGGGCGCCACTGATCGAAAAGGATAATGAGTCACTAATAGGGACACAGTCCGGGGCAAGGTTTCTCAATCTCGAGGTAATAATTGTGATGAATTTCTGAGGGTCAGATGGTTTCCATGGATCAGGCATCCAGTCCAAAGGGCATGTCATGTTCATTGAAGTCCGCATGCACTCCAGATAAGTCCTTCTTTCCTTTCCTCGAAAGGGACACCTTTTGCTTAAATTCATTGTCCATTATGTCGTTTACTTTTCTTTTGAATCCCTTTCGGTCTAAATCAATTCTGAAACTAAGGCAAACAAAGGATGGCAAGACTGATTTAAAGGGATCTTGTTTTACACGGGCTAATATGAAAAAGGTGCCCAGCCTCGCCAGGGGCATCGAGGCGATCTCGACTGGCCATAGTGGCCGATCCTTCAAAATCAAAATCCTTGGAAGGAGAAAATCAAATTGAAGTGCCTGTTAAAGGCGAATGAAGTTGAAAGATTGAGTCCCACGTGACTAACCCTCTTTGCAAAGTTTAAAAAGTCGAAATGCTCCAAACGCTTTAAAGTTAAAGTTGAAGGAAAAACAGAAATGAAAGACCGATTAAGGCGAAATAAAGTTGAAAAGGTTAAGTCCCACACGACTAACCGTCACAGCAGAATTTGAGGGGCCAAAACTTTCCCCACGATACTCTAGAAATCCAAAAGAAAAAGCAAGTGAAAGGCCTACAAAGGCAAAATAAATGTTGGGTCCCATGTGACCGATCGCCATGGTAAAATCTAGAAAGTCAAGGTCCCCGGGTTTAGAAATAAAACCCCATCCCCAGCAAGCAAGCAAGCGTTTGAGATCTTTATCAAAGGGGTCGAGATCAAGTAGTTGAAATAATGGAGGCTGCAAAATCAACCACCATTTCAAACTAACGAATTGTTCTTTGTTTGAAAATAGGAAACAAGTGCAACTCGAAAGCAACTGTGCAACAAGCAGGTGCAACCAAAAGAAATTGTGCAAGGGCTAGAAGGAGCTCTGCAGCATTGACTCCAAAAAAAAAAAGATGTTTCCTCCTAAAACTCCTTTCCCGCATACATGAAAAGAGAATAAATAAAATAAAATAAAATAAAAAAGATTTAAAAAAAAAAGAAGAAGAAAAAGAAGAAATGGAGTTGAAAATGATGCAACCCTAAAGTAGCATAGGGTACACAACCCCTAGCTGATGTTTTCTTTTCCCGACGCAGGGTATACGCTCCCGTAGTCGATGCCAACATAGGATATTCCATTCCTTAGTTGATGCCAACATAGGGTCTCCATTCCCTAGTTGATGCCAGCATAACTCGATGCCGACATAACTCGATGCCAACATAGGGTATTACATTCCTTAGTTGATGCCAACATAGGGTCTCCATTCCCTAGTTGATGCCAGCATAACTCGATGCCGACATAACTCGATGCCAACATAGGGTATTACATTCCTTAGTTGATGCCAACATAGGGTCTTCACTCCCTAGTTGATGCCGGCATAACCCAATGATTCTTCCAACATAGGGTCCCACTCCCTAGCGGACACCAACATAACCTGGTGATCTTTCTGACAACAACATAACCTGTTGATCATCTCCTGACACTGGAATAACGCATCAATCTCCTTTCCCTAGGCAATAGCATAACCTGTTTGGATTTTCCAGACACCGGCATAACTGGTGATCTTTTCTTAACAACATCATAACCTGTTGATCATTTTCTGACATTGGCATAACCCAATGATTTTCTTTCGGCAACAACATAACCTGTTGACCTTTCCATACACCGGCATAACCTGGTGATCTTCCTGACAACAGCATAACCTGTTTATCATTGCCAGACACTGGCATAACCCAGTGATCTCTTTTCCCTAGGCAACAACATAAGCTGTTGACCTTTCCAGACACCGGCATAACCTGGTGATCTTTTCTTAGCAACAGCATAACCTGTTTATCATTTTCTGACATTGGCATAACCCAATGATCTTCTTTCGGCAACAGCATAACCTGTTGACCTTTCCAGACACCGACATAACCTGGAGATCTTTCTGACAACATCGTAACCTATTGATCATCTCTTGACACTGGCATAACCTAGTAATCTCTTTTTCCCAGGCAACAACATAACCTGTTGGTCATTTTCTGACGTTAGCATAACCCAATGATCTTTCCGGCAACAACATATCCTATTGACCCTTCCAGACACTAGCATAACCTGGTGATCTTTTCTTTTCCTGACAATGGAATAAGCATAATCTGGTGATCTTTTCTTTTATTGACAATGGCATAACCCGTTGATCACTTCTTTGACACTGGCATAACCTAGTAATCTCCTTTTCCCCAAGCAGCAGCATAACCTGTTGACCTTTCCAAGACACCAGCATAACCTGGTGATCTTTTCCTGACAACAGCATAACCTGTCGATTTTCTTCATAGGGTCTCCAACCCCTAGTTGATTTTACTATGGGCGTAGGGTATCCACTCCCTAGTCTACAATAATGTCGGGTACACTGTTCCCGTCTTTTTCATTGTTTTCAATAATAAAGTAGTATAGTTTTCCTTACAATAACTCACGAAATTTTCCTAGTAAAAACTGGGGAAGAAAATTTTGTTCGTTCGCTCTTGATTATGCAGATAAAATTTTTAGGACATTGGACTCCGGACAACCAAAAGAAGAAGTTTCGATCTAAAATAACATAACAAAAGAGAAATCCTAACTCAAAAGTACAGACACGGAGAAGATATGGACAATTCAGGACGAGATTGAAGTCATCTGTTCGGTATATCCTGCCTTGATCCGAAAAACGAAGAGACGAAACTAACACCTGCGGCTAAACAAACATCAAGATCCAGGTCAGAGTCGACAGAAGTTGTAACTAGCAACTGATAGGTTTAGTTAGTCGTTCGTTCTGTTTACTTTGGGTGTAATAAGGAGATCAGCCGCAGTAACAGCAGTGAAAGCACGCTTTCCCGGTAGTCCCAGGTACCAAATTTTCCAGAACTGCACTGACCTGATTCCTTTATAGCCAAGGATATGTAGGCAACCTTTGAAGCAGGGTTCGGTCAGACCTTTCAAAAACTTTTCACAATGGAACATATGAATAACTAAAAGTCGTTTCTTGCTGCTCACTTTGTCTTTGTCCAGAAAATCTTCGTGTTTCCGAACAAAGAGGGGCAGCTGTGAGCACGTTATTTTTACCTATCATATAATCCTACAAAATCTCAATTAATTAATTGATTTCTTAATTTTTTTGGATTTTAATGCTATTTGCGAATTTATTTTTTACATTGCGTAGCCATAATCCGTCATTTAAATCCACAAATAATTTAAAACAACATGATTAAGCATGTAATCTTGGTTATCATTTAAATAAATATAATTAGGCAAATTGATTTTTGAATTAATTACTGCATTCTATTGGGTATTAACATAATTAGAATTAATTAACTAGATGTAAAATATGCAAAAATCGGATCTGGGCCAAAATTACCCAGGCCGAATCCCTAACTCTACACGACTCAGCAACCCAACCCAATACCCGCTTTTTCAAAAAAAAAAAGGGGACTTTAGCAGAATTGCTGATGTTTTTTGTTCATTTGCGAAGACTTCAGTAGAAGTGCTGAAGTGTTTAGTTCATTTGTGAAAACTTCAGCAAAAGTGCTGAAGTTATTAGTTCATTTGTGAAAACATCAGCAGAACTGAAGTTATTAGTTCATTTGTGAAAACTTCAGCAGAAGTGCTGAAGTTTCATTTGTGAAAAAAAAACATCAGCAGAAGTGCTGAAGTTATTAGTTCATTCGTGAAAACTTCAGCAGAAGTGCTGAAGTTTCATTTGTGAAAAAAAAACATCAGCAGAAGTGCTGAAGTTATTAGTTCATTCGTGAAAACTTCAGCAGAAGTGCTGAAGTTATCAGTTCATTTGTGAAGATTTCATCAAAAGTGCTGAAGTGTTTAGTTCATTTGTGAAAAGCTTCAGCAGAAGTGCTGAAGTTATTAGTTCATTTGTGAAGACTTCAGCAGAAGTGCTGAAGTTATTAGTTCATTTGTAAAAACTTCAGCAGAAGTGCTGAAGTTATTTGTTCATTTGTGAAAGTTTCAGCAGAAGTGCTGAAGTTATTAATTCATTTGTGAAAACTTCAGCAGCAGTGCTGAAGTTATTATTTCATCTCTGAAAACTTCAGCAGGAATGCTGAAGTTATTTAGTTTAGTTGTAAAAAGACTTCAGCAGAAATGCTGAAGTTATTTAGTTCATTTTTAAAAGACTTCAACACCTAATATGCTAAATTTTGGCCGGCCCCATACACTACTCAAACGACCCCGTTTGGTTTAACTTGTTGAGTCCTGGCCATTGATAGAAATAGATCAGACGGCCAGGAACTCCACCCCCTTTTAGTATATAACTGTTCCTAAACCCCCCCTACCCTCATTTCACCAAAGTCTAACACCCCCCAAACCTTAGCCGCCTCCCCTCCCCTTCGTCTCTCTCTCTTCTGCCTCGACCAAATCCTAGCCGCCCTAGGTTTCTGCCTACCAGAAATCGCCTATCGGCGGTGGAGCTTCCCCAATCAACCCCAACTTTTGACCAGATAATCCCCATCGTTTCCTCTATCACCTCCCATTGCTAGTTTCCCCAAAAACCCAATTTATTTTCGTCAATTTCAAATCTAAGATTCTGAAAACCCCAAAATTACTCCCCGGCCGATTCAAAGACAATCAATGGCTCAAACCTTCATGAGTCGATTTCTCTTGACTAGAGCAATCGATTCATCAGGGGTTGATTCATTTTTAAACCCTACCGGAGTCCGGCCAAAGTCCAGCAACCTTCAACTTTTATGGCCAAGTCCTCAAACGGGTATCCCCCCCTTTTTTTCTATGTGTTACGTACTTTCTGATCCATGATGTCAAATAGGCCGTTAGTTTAATTTCTGTAAAAATCATCATAAATATGTCTAAATTCATAACTATTTGTTGTTCTTCACTATTTGTTATGTTAAATCGATTGAGTATGATTAATTCTATCTCGTGTATTGAATCCGCGCCCTAGTTCGATTATTTTCATTGTTTGAATCCTGACTAGTCAGTTTAGGAACTCTTCTAGATTTCATTTTAAGACAAAATCTCATACCAACCATTCCTTTAGGTTTTTTCAGTAACGCTTTGATTCGTCTGTCCTAGCTCTTTTAGGAATAATACTAAGTTAATCTGAGCCAGTACATGGCCATGAATTAATTGAGTTCATATTTTTCGCTCAAGGCTACTCTAATTAGTCACGACCTCCTAAAATACACTTGCTTAACTAGTCTAACTTAGGTGGTTAGTTTCTTAAACAATTGACTAAGTCTTAAAAGAAATTTCTTGCTTAAGATAATTAATTTAGGTTTCATTAACTGAACGAACCATCTAACCTAAGTTTAAGGAACCAAGTCGATTAATCTTAATTAAGTCAATTAAACTAAGATTAAGTTTATAATACATATTATCCTTAATTAACTAAGGAGCCTAACTAGGTTTAATTAATTAGAGTCAATAGTCAACCCCAAGCAAGTTAACCCTGGTTACCTAGTGGTAATTTCAGGGACTTCAAGGGGTATATTAGGAATCCTAGGTGAAGGACTCTTGGTGTAACAACCCAAGAACCTTCTAGAACTAGGAAATCAGATTTTTTGGGATGAAATAGTAATTGTAAAGGCTCAAATTTTCTAGAATGAGGGCAGTTGTCCCTAAAGATAAGGTTGATAGCTGCATTTGTACTATTTTCAGCCCAATTAGATAAGGAATATGCCAAGCATATCCGATCAAAAATACCCCTATAAATACACACACCTTTTACCACAACAGGAGGTTCTTTTTTTTTTACTCTCTAGATTCTGAGAAAACTTTCTTTCAACCTTTATTAGCTGCTAATACATTATGAAAATACAGAAAGAATCAAAATATTTTTTCATTCATAAAGGAAATTTCCAAAGAAGGAATATGGTTGAAAATGTTTGATTTTCTTTTTGGAGTTCATCAAGATTTTGTGGGTCTTCTCAACTTGGTTTTTGTTCTTTTCTATTCTGAATTTGAAATAGCTGTTTTGAGTACTCAAGTCCTGGGCTGTTTACTCTTCCTGGTTTGCTGGGTTTCTGGTTGCTCCTGCTTTTCATTGTTGCTGGATTTTCCTTCTTTTTGCTACTTTGCTGATTGCCTGACATTTATTTGGTCAGGATTTCGTTAAATCTCTCTTTAAGGTATATAATAGTGAACATTATACAAAATTATTGAATTCAGAATTTGTTTTAAACTTGTTGGTTCATGTTGTATTTTCTTCAAGAATATGTGAATCTTCTTCTTCCCCTTTCTTAATGTAGAAACTGAAGTAAGATTATCATTATCTAAGTGTATGCATGCAACTCTTGGAATCTGCTTGGTAGTGTGCTGAACTTCTGTTAATAAGCTTAATGTTTGATAGCTAGGTGGTAATTTCATATGTGTTTAGCATGTTAGAAAGATAAATGGCACTAGGGTAGATGAATCTGACCTTCCAATGGTCAAATTCACCCCATAATAGTGCACAAAACAGTAGTGTAGATGGCTGAAATTCACCCTTTAAAGGGTATACAACAGGTAGTCAAAACGGCTATAGAATAAAGAATCTTAACTCTTATATGGTCTGATTCAGTCTCTAAAAAGCCAAGAATAGTAAAATTGTTCAAAGGAATGATGTTTGAAGTATTGGTATGTTTGTTAGAAATGTCAAGTAAGTTTGTATCTCTGGGTTTGAATTAGATTCTCCTTCATAGTCAGATTCAATCTAAGAAATATATATATAAAACATGTTTTCCTTTCTTCCTGCTGAAACTGTAATCACTTATCAAATTCTGGTTGTCCCTCTATGTAATTACAACAACAGAATTATCTATTAGAGGCTTCTGTGATTAATTATATATCCTTGAAGTCACAATAGAGTCATTTAACTAGCATTAAAGGAGTTGTGAATCTGACCCTTTATAATGGTCAAATTCACCCCATATTTTAGATGCTTAGAAAGTAGTTTATCACCCTTCAAGGGTACAGAAATGAGGTCCTCAACAAAGGCTCTAGAGTAGGGAATCTGAATCTCCCAAATGGTTAGGTTCACTCTCTCAACGTGCCTAAGTAATCAAAAATCAAGGAATAAGTACGGACTGAAGGTCCAAGGTATGGAAATGACAGTCTTGGAGTTGAGTTTGATCCCTTTATGGTCATATTCACATCAAGAAGGTGCATAAATGATTCTTCCATTAGTATAGCTTAGCATAACATTATCAGGTTAAACTTGACCTCCTTTCATGGTCCTGTTTGGTCTGATGGATGCCCAACACTTAGTTAGTTTGTGTATTCTCTAAATTACAAAAAAAAAAGGGGGCTGCAAATGCACAGTACGAAGAATCCAGATGTGGAGCGGCTATTTAGGATTTCCATTTTTAGTTTCCTTTGGATATTCATAAAAAATGTATTTTTTACCAAAGCTGTATTTCTGCTTCAGAAAAACTAAAATTAGTTCGCTTATGCACTTTGGAATCTTGTAATTTAAGGGACCGGACTGTATATTCATTTTTAGCCTTTCAACTGATAGTGTTCAAACTAAATGGTTATTTCAAAATTCAGTTGTTTCAATATAAGTGCATTCAGTGGATTATTTCTAGTTCATGATGTATCCTGTCAAACTCTTTGAAATCGATGTATGAACATTTTTTGAACCTTGAAGCATGTGATTAGGCTTTCTAAAAGTTAACAAGAATTGTTAATTTAGAATTGGTAAAACTGCCTGTGTTGTGTATCTTCGCCAGGAAATTACAAAGCTCCATAAAAAATAAAGTAATTTTAGCTTACCAATTTGAAGCGAGACCAGTCGATAATGCATTTATGTGTCTATAATTCTTATAGGTGTATATATATCTGCATGAATAAATCAGATCTTGATTAACACATTTTTTATCATTTGCCAAACTTGGAAGAGAAGATCTTTAAGATAAGAATTTCCTAATTGTTTGTTTTCTTACAGAAATTGCCAAGCTAGGATAGCCTAAAGTGATCAATTTGGGGATAAAATATGGCCATAGCCCGAAACATACTATCTTTAGATTAATGAAATTCACTTCTAGGAAATCCTTTAGGTAGAACCACACCTTTATATTGAAATTTGATAAAGAACCGAATACTATTCCAAGTTACAATAAACTACACTCGGGAGTGGCAACTCATGTCCCTGACTCTAATTGCCCTAAATAGGCACTGTAACATCGTCATGACCATAGTCTTGACCACGTAATCTACACTCGGGTGTGACAACTCATGTCCCCGTCTTCAACTTCAAATTATAATAAAAATCATACGTTGTAATTGCGGGTGCATTTCATGTGGCGCAGTTATAATGTGTCCAAATCAAAACAAGTGCACGCCATCGTGACTTGTTTCAAGATAAATCCCTAAATATTAAAACCGGTTAAAATTTAAAAAGGCTAAATGCACAATAGGTTTAAAACATGTAAATAATTAGATAATTAGGCTAAATATTAATAGTTAAGCGACCGTGCTATAACCACCGAATTCGAGAGTGCCTAACACCTTCTCCCGTGTTAACAGAATTCCTTACCCAGATTTCTGGTTCGCAGACATTTTTAAACAGAGTCTAAATTTCCTCGGTTTGGGATTTCAATAATCCGGAACATCGTCAAAAATCCTGGTGGCAAATCTGAAATAATAAATAAATCCCAAATTCGAATAATGTCACTTTAATTGGAAAAACTCCCTTACTACCCCTTCATCAATTGGGGGTAGTGGAAACAAGGAGGTGTGACAGATATTATATTCTATATGGATCGAGAGTTGGAGAGAGATATGATGTATCACCAGGTGCTAGAGATCGTGTGGAGGTTGGAGGGTATGCGGGGTCGTGAGAGAGAGGACAGGGAGGCCAAGAGGCATCAAGATTCGGGAGGATATAGTGGTGCCCGCGCTCTAGTTGTGGCTCGTCATGGAAGAGGCTATCTGAGCCTCCCAGTTCATTTGGCACTTTCAGCTACTAGCGATGCTCATACTATTCCGAGGTCTCAAGTTGCCCATTTTACTCATCCACTTTCTAGTGCACCTTCTGCATGGAGTGCCTTCAGCGGCCAGTCTACTAGGAGTCGTGTATTGGGCTTGGCGTGGTGTTGATGTAAGATGGTAGGGTGATAATATACTAGAAATATAATCTAATACATTTAGTAGGGGTGCATTAGATTATATTTCTAGTAGAGTTGTGTCCTTTCTAAATGCACGATGGATGGTTGAGAAAGGGTGTGAAGCATATCTAGCCTTTGTGAGACTGTCAGTTCTGATACTCCTACTGTTGAGTTAGCTCTAGTATCGAGAGACTTGCTAGATGTATTCCCATTATGCTATTTAGAACTTGTCTGCAAAATTTGATATCATTTGGAGTTGATTTGATAGGATTCAGACGCTTGGTTGTAATTGTAGAGTTTCTTAAACTTTTTCTTAAAATTCGTGTATTTTGATTTTTATTTGTAGTTCTAGATGATATTTTTGTGTTTTGATCGTGCGAGAGAGTTTGTATGATGTTTTTAGAGTTGTGTTCATGTTTGTCTTTGAGCCCCAAGGGCTCAAATGAGTTTCAAACGTGTCGCGGAATAGTTTTGGACTGAATCTGAACTGCTGGTGTGCTGATGCTTGTGGTGTTGCAATTATGAACACCAGCATTACAATTGCGACCTTAGCAGGTGGTCACAGGTATCACAATTGCGCTTCCTGGGTCAAAATTACAAAGTTGACCTGGGCTTGGGTGGTATCGCATTTGTGATATTTCTATCGCTTTGCGAGGGAGGCTTTGCAATTATGAAGTACCTGTGGCATTTTTGACTTCCTACATAGACTGTCAATGCTAGATTTTTGAGGCCTTCTTTGTGTCACAATTAAGACATCTGCAACTGAACAAAAGGGCTGGGAGTTTGGAGTTTTCATTATATTCTCTCATTTTAGAACCCTATGATCAGTAGGACGCGATTTGGAGAGGAGATTTTCATTTATTAACAATGGGTAAGTGATTTTAATCAATTTAAAATTATATTACATGATTATATAGTAAATTTAACATCAAATTGATGAGAATGAAAGAGGGAAATTGGAAAAAATATTCAAGTTTTTGAAAATTGAAGAATTGTGTTTGTTAGTCTATTTGGACTCGGATTTGAAAAAAAAAACATATGTGGAATCGTGGGGTCATGGATAGTGGGGATCTATCCTTGGACCCGGATTTTAAGCGGCCGGGTCTGGGGTTGACATTTCTTGACTTTTTGGGAATCGCATAAAGACCAAAACTTTATCTATAGTAATTGATTCCCCTTGCATTATTTGATGATAATAAGTCATTTTTTGTTGGATTTGAGCCACGTGGAGGCGAATTTTAGGGATAAATCTATATTTGAGAGTTGATTTGGCCTAGTTGAGGTAAGTATTCTGTCCAACTTTGTATAGGAGAACTACGCCTTAGGATTTGTGTTGATTGTGCTATTTGTGTTACATGGAAGACGTGTACTCTAGGTGACGAGTGCGTACAAGGGGTATATGTTGTATTTGACCAATTTAGATTAGTTAGAGTCCTTTCATTCCTTTAATTAAATTGTCATAAGATATTATATCTTTCATTGTGAATCTACTCTTACATGTGTTAATCTACTCTTATATGTGTTAGTCTAGTCTTACATGCTATATTTGGCGTTGTTAGCAATTGTTCCATCTCTTACTTGTTATATTTTCTCTCATATGGTTTTGTTGAAGTTGCTACCTCCCTTATTGTCTTGTTATCTCCTTATTGTTGCATTTCTCTTACTTGAAGTTGTTAATTCACGGTGATTATCTTATAGTTGCATTATTGACGTTGAAGTTGTGAAAGCTATTACCACATTGAGGTTGAAGTTGTTGATTTGTAGATATTTTTCCTTGTTGAGATTTTCTCATTTTCTTTGTCATTATTGTGATTCTGGTACACATTGTGATTTAAAAGTGGGCTAATTGTTGTGGAAAGATTGGTATTGTTGATTTGGCATGTTGTGGCATATGGGCTCTTATGGTTCGAGTTGTTATTGTGTTGTGATATTGATATACATGTGCTGGTATAAGGATAGGAGTTGATACGCATGTGGCGAGATAAGGTGGGCTTGATATGCGTATTGCTAGTAAGGGAATTACATGACGCCACGTGGTGAGATAAGGTGGGCTAAAACGCGTGCAGATTTTTTGGGAAAATGATTTTCAAAACTAAATAAGGATCACATTGTGATATAAGGAAAGGTTGTGATTGATATTGTGAAATGTGAATGCAAGACGGTATCTCGGTTGGGATTCTTGTTGTACACTCCATGTTTAGAAGGCTGGTTGGTTGAACAGTTCTTGTTGTTTCGTCATTGTTTTACTTGTGATTATCCGTATTTGGTTTTCTTGTGTTCACTCATGGTTGCCTTTACTGCTTAAATCTCCGATGTTAGCTTACTTTATTGAGCAGTTTACTTGTCATTCACTTCCTTGTTTCCTATATTCGGACCATGATATACTCTATTTAGTTTCTTATCTCCTAGTAGGTCTCTTGACCTAGTTTCGCCACTACTCTACTAAGGTTAGGCTTGATACATATTGGGTATCGTTGTGTTGTACTCTTACTATGCTTCTGTACATTTTTGTGCAGATCCAAGTGCATTTGCCCGTGATGGACACTAGTGATTGATTAGATACTTTTGGAGACTTCAAGGTATACCCGCCCAACGTTCCCAGGCCTCGAAGTCACCTTCTGCTTTTAGATATTCTACTACACATTTCTTGTTTCAAAATAGTATTGTATTCCGAGATTATTAGTACATTCTTGTAGGGCTTATAACTCTATTCCACCAGTTTTGGGAAGTTATTGACAACTGTATTGAGTTTTATTATGATAGTTTAATGGTTAAATTGAGGTTTTATTATTATTTCTGTTGTTTTTCAATGTATGTTAGGTTTACCTAGTCTTAGAGACTAGGTGCCATCACAACATCTTAAGGTGGGAGATTGAGGTCGTTAAAAAAATTAAGGCCAAATCCTAAGAGGTATTCTCCCACATAAGGTTAGGCAAGATACTTATCTTTAACAAGCCAAATCAATACTCTAAAAATCCCTTGACATTCAAATCTACATCCGAAAAATAACTCAATAATATCAAACACGGCTATAAATATTGATTCCAAGTAATAAATCTTCAATATTTATTGAATATAAAAAAGCCAACAAAAAAGTCAACAGAGGCTCACCTCCTGGAATCCGACAAAAGCCATAAATTCTTACTAGCCATTCGAGTACTAGTCCAAATACAATAGTTTCATCTAAATCCGACTCCATATCGTGGTTCAGATCTCTATTTTCATTTTAGAAAAGTTTTTCCAAAATTCCTAATTTTCCTCAATTTTTTTGTGCCTCGGTTCTTTCACATGTGATGTAGTATGTACCGGGTAGTAGTTTTTATGTTTAGTGTAGACTAGAATGTAGGAAACAAAAGGATGGAGGAAGATTAGATTCCCTGGTGCCTTTGGCTTGTTCTACAGTAGCATTGGCATGTGTAGTCTCTTTCCTATATGTTAATAATTATCATGATGCCTTGATAAATTGGATAGCATGTCTAGTGACACCTATGTCTCATTTTCTTGGCTTGTGTTCATATTTGCCTAATGCTTAATATCTTGTGGCTGCATGAATACTTGATTTGGTTTGCGAGACGGAATGGGACAATCCTTAGTGTGTCATGCGCCATATGTAGTGATATTTTTGTGTAGTCCATGTTATTGCATTTGTGTCTAGAACTTGTTCGGCATGTGAGTTGAAGCGAAATCATAGGTTTTGCGCAGTTTGAAAAATAATATTAGACTTTCCTTGATTTTTTTAAGCTTAATGCTTACCACAAACAAAAATTATCCATAGTGAACTCTTTTAAGCCTATAGACTTTTATTTGGCAATAACATTACAACATTACAATCTTATATCTATTTTTGTTCTTAATTAAAATTTTGATCGTTCTACCTCTTAAAGTACTTAACTGAAAATGAGCGCTAGAAGAAGTAAAGAGGAAACTTAGGTGGCTTTTGAGTGGAATCAAGGTAGATAAACAAATTGATATATTGTCCTTTCTAGTGGGTATGAATTAAGGTAGTGCTTAAAGAAGAGGAAATACTTTTTGGGGGCAAAAATTTTTTTTTTTTTTTTTTTTTTTTTTTTTTTTTTTTTTTTTTTTTTTTTTTTTTTTTTTTTTTTTGTATTTTTTCTTTGTGACATTGAAGTTGGGATTGAAGAATTTGAACTTAAAGCTAATGTTTGTGAAGTCTAAAATTGCTTAGAAGGATTAGTTACTGTTTTCTAAATACATTATACTTGTCGCTTAGACCATATTACGATCATGGAAAAGTCGTTATTGATTTTAGATCGAGCGAGCCTACATTAGTAGAAATTTACATAATAGGCAAGCATATGGCACCTTTTGCGCGCATATGAGTACTTTGTGAGAGTCAGCGATTTATTTGATATATGTGTTGTAGGCATATAAATTTTATTGGAATTAAATCCGTAAAATAATTGGGACTATATTTTAAAATTCAAGATATATTAGTTCAAATAAATTTATTGGGATAATTTAATTGGATTAGTTATAAGCCTAACATATATGGATCAAATAAATATATCTTAATTCATTGGGCTTGTCCATTTAACTTGGCTACAAGCTATGAGCCCACTTCATTAGGCCCAAGACGGCATCTTCCTAGAGGCCCAGTGCCATGAGTCAAATGACATGGCATGCCGATTCAAACTGAATAGTGAATGGTATTATGCCACGTGTCAAAATGACCAGGCATGCCAAGTGTAACGATCCGACCGGGCGTTTTGCATTATCAGACCCCGTTTCCCTAAATGAAACCTCCCATAGAGGCTTATTGTGATTTATGACTTGCGGGGGCGGGTGGTCCGAGATTCAGAAGTGTTTAGAGCAATATTGGAACACTTGATTCCTTCAGGTTGGCCTTTAAGGCCAAGTTTGACTTCGGTCAATATTTTGGATAAACAACCTCGGAATTGAGTTTCGAATATTTCGGTAGCTTCGTATGATGATTCCGGACCTGGGCGTATGTTCAGAATGGGTTTCTGATGACCCGGTAGCGTTTCGGCGCCCGATATTGAAATAAGAGTTTCTTAAGTTCCTATTGTGGTTTGGGACGAGTTTTTGTGGTATCGAGGTCCGAACGGAATTTCAAGACCAGGAATAATTCCGTTATGTCATTTATGAATTGCTTGCAAAATTTGGTGTCATTCCGAGTAGTATAGGTCGGTTCAACGCGTTGTTAGTGAAGTCAAGAAAACTTAAAGTTCCTAAGTTTGGTTCTAGGGGTTTTAATATGTGATTATGAGTTTTAGCATTATTTGACTGTTCCGAAGGCTCGAGCGAGTCCGTATTATGATGTGGGACTTGTTGGTATGTTTGGACGGGGGCTCGGGTGGGCCCAGGTGCCTCCCGGACACCACACAAGGCCAAAAACCAGCTGAAATAGCTGCTAGTGCACCTGTTCTGGTATGATCCGCAGGTGCGGTTGCCTAGTCGCAAGTGCGGGACCGCTCCTACTGTTCCAGCCTCGTATGTGCGACCCCCAGCGGGCAACCCATTTCTCGCAGGTGCGGACAAAGTTTCGCAGGAGCAGAGCCGCAGGTGAGGTCTCCCCTCCGCAGGTGCGAGCCCAAGCTTCCTCGTCCATTTTCGCAGGTGGGGGCCTTTGCTCACAGGTGCGAGACCGCAGGTGCGGAACCTCTGTTAGGCAGTGTGTTTCTTAAATATAGGATTCTTCATTATTTCTTCATTTCCTCCTCCATTAGAACACCTTGAGAGCTTGGGAAAATGGCTAAACGACCGAACCACTAAAAGGTAAGTAGATTCTATCCTAGAGTTAGTTAATGCATGCATTCTTAGTGGAATTTAACCACTTAATTAGTGAAAATTTAGAAATTTCAGTAGTAACCAAGGGCCTTCGAGAATTTAGAAAATTACCCGTGAATTGGCTATGAAATCATTCAAAAATTGTATATTAATGATCCTTAGTCTATGGGTGAGTGCTTCCTTCGAAAAAATTTTAAATCCGAGCATGCGGGCTCGGGGTTGGAATTTAGGATTTCTTCAAGAATGGCGAATTTGACTTAGTAGTTGGAGGATTTCCATACCTTGAGCATAAGTTGATGAATTTGTATAACATTTGGCTAGTTTCGAGTCGTCGGGTTTCGGGTGCGTTCTTGGTCCGGGGAGTAGATTCGACACGCGGTGAGTCTCCTTTGTAACCTTGTAGGAGGGAATTGTCCCCGTAGGTGATTATAAATAATTGCATGTCCTTATTTGCGGGGGCTACGCACGCACGAATGGACGAGAGTCCGTGTGTAGCTACTACTATGTTATGTTGTGTAGTTCTAGGACTCACGAGCATGCTTATATGTGCCTTGCATGTATTCCTTAATGTATTTTGAATTGCTTACTATCCTTGAATTTCGCATGAAAATATTAGGAAGTTGTGTTCCATGATATATTGCTTTAGTTCTTGCCTTAAAGAATAACCTCTGTTAATTCCTTAAGAATTGATAATTTTATGTATATATGAGGCACCCGCGTCACATATATGATTTGTGAGCGGAATAGCCCTACTATTATGTCAACCGCGTCGCATGTTCGATTCGCGAGTGGGGTAATAGATGCATCTATGGTTCGAGCCATTCAACCCTCGGCAGTGCTCATTTATTTTCATGACGCTTCGGCCGTATGCTTCCGGCCTATTATGTGCTATATGATTTACTGGGAATTTGTTTTAACTGTGTAAAATGTTTCATGTTAAAAAGGGAATTTAGTACATTATATGCTAGTGAGATTTGACATGCAAAGGTAATTACAACTATACTTGATAATTTATATATGTGTGGTTTCTACGACTATTATGCCTGCCTAGTTCCTATTATATCATGTTATTTAGAAATGTTGACCCTAGTAGGTATCAAGTATACCTCTCGTCACTACTTCTTTGAGATTAGGCGGAATACTCACTGGGTACATATATGTTTATGTATTCATACTACGCTTCTGTACTTAATTGTACAGGCTCTGAGGTAGGTGTATCTGGGTATTCATCAGGTGCTCGTCCCTGACGTGTATTTAGCGAGGACTTCTCGGTGAGCTGCTTTCCTTGACGTATCTCTCTGGCAGCACCTTGGAGTTCTCCTTTTCTTTTGCTATGTCTGTATTACTTTTCTTCAGACAGTAGGGCATACTTGTACTTTCTTTTGGATAGTCGTTCTATTAGATGCCCATAGACCTGTGACGCCAGTTCCTGGCATGAACATGTAGTGGATATTCTATTTCGTTGGGTTGTAATTATTAGTATTGATTACTATATTACTCACTTTTGGTTGTCTAAGTCACTAATTTACTTCAAATTTATGTCTTTGAAAGTAAAAACCTCTTAAGTATGGTGAATTGTTTATAAATTTAAAAGAGGATCACTAGTAAATTAAGGTTGGCTTGCCTGACATCGGAGTTGGGCGCCATCGCGACCTAAATTGGGATTTGGGTCGTGACAACATGGTATCAGAGCACTAGGTTCACGTAGGTCTCACATGTCACGGGAAAACCTAGTAAAGTCTTGCAGATCAGTATGGAGACGTCTGTACTTATCTTCGGGAGGCTATGGGGTGTTAGGAAAACCTCTCCTTATTTTTATTCTATCGTGCAGTCAGTGGTTTACTAAATTTCATTCTTCTATTCTACCAAAAATGGTGAGGACGCGTGCATCCAATATTCCAGACTCGGGAGGGGCTGCTACACCCATTGTTCGAGGCCGTGGCAGAGGCTGAGGGAGGGCCCGACCCGAGGTAGGGGACGAGGGCGTCCCCGAGCTATTCCATTCATACCACCACTAGAGGACCCTACTATAGAGGAGCAGGGTGAGGTGTCTTTAGCAGGTCCTGCTCCAGTTGACTTTATGACGACGCCAGGATTCTAGGAGATCATGGGCCGTATGATGCGGTTCATGGGCACCATGTCCCAGGTCGATTTATTTTCGGCAGATCCTGCCATATCTCAGGCGGGAGGGGGGCCCAGACTCCTACCGCCAAGGCTGCAGGTCAGGCACTAGCATTACATCATACCCCGGGTACACTGCTCGCGGGTGGAGCCCAGCCAGTAGCAGCAGCACCTGAGCTTAGACCAGCTACGGACGACGATCTGCAGAAGGTACTGGATAGATGGACCCGATTCCACCCCCTATCTTCCGGGGTGAGAAGGGCGAGGATGCCTAGGACTTTATTGATAGGTGCAGGGACAGACTGAATAACATGAGGATACTGGAGTCCCATGGAATGGACTTCACTACTTTTCAGCTTGAGGGCAGGGCCCCCAGATGGTGGCAGTCCTATATCCTGGGTAGACCGGCAGGTTCCCCTTCCATCACTTGGAAACAGTTCACTCAGCTGTTCCTGGACAGGTATATTCCACCCTCTAAGAGGGAGGAGCTGCGATATCAGTTTGAGCAGCTGGAGCAGGGACAAATATCAGTGATAGACTATGAGGCCAGGTTTTTTGAGTTGTCTCATCATGCCCATATGATACTTCCTACTGATGCTGAGAAAGTGCAGAGATTTGTAGTCGGGCTGCACTCAGGTATTAGGGACAACATGGCCCGAGAGGTGGAGATGTGGACTCCCTATCAACTTGTGGTCAAGATAGCTCGCTGGATTGAGGGTTATCGTTCGAGGGGCAATGAGCAGAGTCAGCAGGATAAGAGAGCTAGATTTTCAGGAGATTTCAGAGGTGCCCTAGCCAAGGGTAGAGGTTAGTTCGGTAGAGGCTAGCCTAGCAGGCTGATAGCTCCAGTGAGGCTCTATTTCAGCGCCATGCCAGAGAATTCCTACCGTCCACCAGCCATTCAGGGTTCCTCAGGTGGGTATTCTGGTCATCAGGGGTCTTCTAGTCCTTACTTTAGTGCCATGCCAGAGGGCTCTCACTGCCCCGTAGCTATCCAGGGTTCTTCTTCAGGGCAGCAGGCCATGCCACGGGCGAGATGTTATTAGTGTGGGGATGCAGGCCATATGAGGAGGACTTGTCCCAGGCTTCGGGGCATGGCCATTCAGTAGAGCTATCAGCCTATATTTTCAGCAACGGCGATTCGTCCACCCAGAGGTGGAGGGCAGACGGGTAGAGGTCGTCCCAGAGGTGGAGTCCAGGCAGAGGGAGATCTGTCGGCCCCTATTCATTCTAGCGGAGGTCAGTCATCTGGTGCTCCAGCTAGATTCTATGCCATTTCGGCCCGATCAGGTGCAGTGGCCTCAGATGCCGTGATCACAGGTACTATTTCAGTAGGTGGTAGAGATGCATCAGTGTTATTTGATCCAGGATCCGCCTATTCATATGGTCAGCCTTATTTGCTTGTTTCCTAGATTTTCCTCGCGATTCCTTGGGTATCCCTATTTATGTGTCCACTCCCGTGGGCGATTCTGTGGTTGTAGACCGGATTTATTGGTCCTGTGTGATCTCATTTTGTGGGTTCGAGACTAGAGCGGACCTTCTATTCCTCGACATGGTTGATGTTGAGGTTATTTTAGGCATGGATTGGTTATCTCATTATTATGTGGTGCTAGATTTCCATGCCAAGACAGTTACCTTAGCCATGCCCGAGTTGACTAGGCTTGAGTGGAGAGGTTCCTCAGTTAGTGCAGCCAGTCGGGTTACTAAAGGCTCGACATATGGTTGAGAAGGGTTGTCTGGCCTATCTTGCTTATGTGTGAGACATCACCGCCGAGTCTTCGACGATTGATTCCATGCCAGTGGTTCGAGAGTTTGCTGATGTATTTCCTTCAGACCTTCCAGGCATGCCTCCGATCGTGATATTGATTTCTGCATTGATTAAGCTCCAGGCACCCAGCCTATATCTATTCCTCCGTACCGTATGGAACCGAAAGAGTTGAAGGATTTGAAGGAACAAGTTGAGAAGTTGTTAGATAAGGGGTTAATTATACCGAGTGTATCGTCGTGGGGTGCTCCAGTTCTATTCGTGAAGAAAAAGGATGGGTCCATGCGGATGTGTATTGATTACCGCTAGTTGAACAAGGTTACCATTAAGAACAAGTATCCTTTGTCGCGCATCAATGATTTGTTTGACCAGTTGCAGGATGCTCGTGTGTTTTCTAAGATTGATTTGAGATGAGGGTATCATCCGTTGAGGATTCGATCTTCAGATGTTCCAAAGACTGCTTTTCGTACGAGATATGGCCATTATGAGTTCCTGCTGATGTCCTTTGGCTTGACTAATGCCCCAACAACATTCATGGACTTGATGAATAGGGTGTTTAGGCCCTATATTATTTCCTTTGTCATTGTCTTCATTGATGACATTTTGATTTACTCACGTAGTCTGGGGGAGCATGAGCAACATTTGAGAGTTGTGCTCAAGACTTTGCGAGAATAGAAACTATATGCTAAGCTCTCCAAGTGTGAGTTTTGGTTTGATTCCGTGGCATTCCTGGGGCATGTGGTATCCGGAGAGGGTATCAAGGTTGATCCTTAGAAGATCGAGGCAGTTCAGAGTTGGTCAGGTCCTACCTCAGCTACAAAGATTAGGAGCTTTTTGGGCCTAGCAGGCTATTATCACCGATTTGTGGAGGGGTTCTCTTCTATTGCAGCTCCATTGACTAGATTGACTCAGAAGAATGCCTCGTTCCGATGGTCTGACGAGTGTGAGGCAAGTTTTCAGAAGCTCAAGACAGTATTGACCTCAGCACTAGTTCTAGTATAGCCTTCCGGTTCTGGAATGTATACAATATATTCCGACGCTTCGCGTGTTGGCTTGGGGTGTGTATTGATGCAGGAGGGAAGAGTTATTGCTTATGCTTCGCTCCAGCTGAAGGTTCATGAGAAGAATTATCCTGTGCATGATTTGGAGTTGGCGGCGATTGTTCATGCTCTTAACATTTGGAGGCACTACTTGTATGGAGTGTCCTGTGAGGTTTATACAGACCACCGTAGCTTGCAACACTTATTCAAGTAGAAGGATCTTAATTTGAGGCAGCACAGATGGCTTGAGTTGTTGAAGGATTATGATATCACCATTCTTTAACATTCAGGCAAGGCAAATATGGTAGCAGATGCTTTGAGCAGGAAGGCAGAGAGTATGGGTAGCTTGGCTTATATTGCAGCAAAGGAGAGACCTCTATCCTTGGACATTCAGTCCTTGGCTAATCGCCTGGTGAGATTAGACCTTTCACAGGCTCGTCGAGTTCTTTCACATGTGGTTTCTCAATCTTCGTTATTCTGGGAGATTAAGGCTCGATAGTATGATGATCCGTGTTTGGCAGAGCTATGGGAGACAGTGCTTCAGGTTAGGTCCAAGGAGGTTAATATTGGCGAGGATGGTGTTCTGAGACTCCAGGGCCGCTTATGTGTTCCTAATGTTGATGTCCTGATGAAGAGGATTCTTGAGGAGGCACACAGTTCTCGGTATTCTGTTCATCCTGGTGCTATGAAGATGTATCAGAATTTGAAGCAGCATTACTGGTGGAGGCGGATGAAGAAGGACATTTGTGGAGTATGTGGCTAGGTGTCTTAATTGCCAGAAGGTTAAGTATGAGCACCAAAGGCCAGGAGGCCTACTTAAGCGGATGCCCATTCCTGAGTGGAAATGGGAGCGCATCACTATGGACTTCGTGGTTGGGTTGCCTCGGACCTTGCGTAAGGTTGACGCAGTTTGGGTCATTGTGGACAGGTTGACCAAATCGGAGCATTTCATTCCAGTGGCTACTACATATACTTTTTGAGAGGTTGGCACATATCTGCATTCAGGAGATAGTCCGGTTGCATGGTGTGCTGGTGTTCATTATATCAGATCGAGGTCCTCAGTTCACCTCACATTTCTGGAGAGCATTGCATAATGAGATGGGTAACCAGTTAGACCTCAGCACAACGTTTCACCCTAATACTGATGGTCAGTCGGAGCGTACAATTCAGATATTGGAGGACATACTCAGGGCATGTGTGATTGACTTCGGAGGTCAGTGGGACCAATTCTTGCCTTTGGCCGAGTTTGCTTACAATAATAGTTATCAGTCCAGCATTGAGATGGCACTATTTGAGGCTTTGTATGACCGGCGATGTCGTTCTCCTATCGGGTGGTTTGAGCCTGGCGAGGCTAAGTTATATGGAACCGACCTGGTGAGGGATGCTTTGGAGAACGTGAAGTTAATTCAGGAGAGGCTCCGCACAACACAGTACAGACAGAAGAGTTACGCGGATCAGAGGGCGCGTGATGTATCATTTATGTAGGGAGATAGGGTCATGTTGAAAGTCTCGCCTATGAAGGGTATTATGACGTTTGGGAATAAGGTAAAGCTACACCCGAGGTTTATAGGACCCTTCTAGGTGTTGAGGCGAGTTGGGGAGGTTGCTTATGAGCTGGCCTTGCCTCTCAGTTTATCAGGAGTTCATCCAGTTTTTCATGTATCCATGCTCTGTAGGTACCACGCCAACATCTCTCACGTGGTTGATTCCAACACTATTCAGTTGGATGAGAGATTGGGCTACGAGGAGGAGCCAATTGCTATTATTGATAGACAGGACCGCCAGTTGAGGTCCAAGAGAGTTTTTGCCATAAAGGTCCAGTGGAAGGGCCAACCAGTTGAGGAGGCGACTTGGGAGTCCGAGGAGGACATGCGGACCGGATATCCACACTTATTCAGCACTTCAGGTATGATTCTATACCCGTTCGAGGACGAATGCTTGTTTAAGAAGTGGAGAATGTAACAACCGGATCCGTCATTTTGTGTTATCGGACCCTGTTCCCCTAAGTGAAACTTCCCATAGCGGCTTATTGTGATTTATGACTTGCGGAGGCGGGTGGTACGGGATTTAGAAGTGTTTAGAGCAATATTGGAACACTTGGTTCCTTCAGGTTAGCCTTTAAGGCCAAATTTGACTTCGGCCAATAATTTGGGTAAACGACCTCGGAATCGAGTTTCGATGATTTCGATAGCTTCGTATGATGATTCTGGACCTGGGCGTATGTCCGGAATGGGTTTCTGATGACCCTGGAGCGTTTCGGCGCCAAATATTGAAATAAGAGTTCCTTAAGTTCTAATTGTCGTTTGGGACGTGTTTTTGTGATATCGAGGTCCAAACGGAATTCCGAGACTGAGAACAGTGCCGTTATGTCATTTATTTGCTTGCAAAATTTGGTGTCAATCTGAGTAGTATAGGTCGGTTCGGCGCGTTGTTAGCGAAGTCAAGAAAACTTAAAGTTCCTAAGTTTGGTTCTAGGGGGTTTGAGGTGTGATTTTGGGTTTTAACGTTGTTTTGGGTGTTCCGAAGGCTCGAGCGAGTCCGTATTATGATGTGGGACTTGTTGGTAAGTTTGGATGGGGGCTCGGGTGGGCCCAGGTGCCTCCCGGACACCACACGAGGCTAAAAACCAGCTGAAATAGCTGCTGGTGCACCTGTTCTGGTGTGATCCGCAGGTGCGGTTGCCAAGTCGCAAGTGCGGGACCACTCCTGCGGTCCCAGATTCGCAAGTGTGACCCCCAACGGGCAGCCCAATTCTCGCAGGTCCGGACGAAGTTCCGCAGGAGCGGAGCCGCAGGTGAGAGCCCAGACTTCCTCGTCCATTTCCACAGGTGCGAGCCTTTGCTCGCAGGTGCGAGACCGTAGGTGCGGTCCTCGAGCCGCAGGTGCAGAGCCTCTGTCAGGTTGTGTGTTTCTCAATATGGGATTCTTCATTATTTATTCATTTCTTCCTCCATTAGAACACCTTGAGAGTTTGGAAAAGGGCTCAACGACCCAACCACTAAAGGTAAGTAGATTCTATCCTAGAGTTAGTTAATGCATGCATTCTTAGTGGAATTTAACTACTTAATTAGTGAAAATTTAGGAATTTGGGTAGTAACCTAGGGCCTTCAAGAATTTAGAAAATTACCCATGAATTGGCTATGAAATCATTCGAAAATCGTATATTAATGATCCTTAGGCTATGGGTGAGTGCTTCCTTCGAAAATTTCTGGAATTTGAGCATGCGGGCCTGGGGTTGGAATTTAGGATTTCTTCAAGAATGGCGAATTTGACTTAGTAGTAGGAAGATTTCCATACCTTGAGCATAAATCGATGAATTTGTATAACATTTGGCTAGTTTCGAGTCCTCGGGTGTAGAGTTCGGAGTTTCGGACGCGTTCATGGTCTGGGGAGTAGATTCGACACGAGGTGAGTCTCCTTTCTAACCTTGTAAGAAAGAATTAGTCATGTAGGTGATTATAAATAGTTGCATGTCCTTATTTGAGGGGGCTACACACGCACGAAGTGATGAGAGTCTGTGTCTAGCTACTACTATGTTATGTTGGGTAGTTCTAGGACTCACGAGCATGCTTATATGTGCCTTGCATGTATTCCTAAACGTATTTTGACTTGGTTATTATCCTTGAATTTTGCATGAGAATATTAGGAAGTTGTGTTCCATGATATACTGCTTAAGTTCGTGCCTTAAAGAATAACCTTTGTTAATTCCTTAAGAATTGATAATTTTATGTATGTATGAGGCACCCGCGTCATATGTATGAATCGTGAGCTGAATAGCCCTACTATTATGTCAACTGGGTCGCATGTTCGATTCGCAAGCGAGGTAATAGATGCATCTATGTTTCGAGCTGTTCCACCCTCCGCGGTGGACATTTATTTTCGCGACGCTTCGGTCGTACACTTCCAGCCTATTATGTGCTATATGATTTACTGGGAATTAGTTGTAACTGTGTAAACTGTATCATGTTAAAAAGGGAATTTAGTACATTATATGCTCGTGAGATTTGACATGCAAAGGTAATTACAACTATACTTGATAATTTATATCTTTGTGGTTTCTACGACTGTTATGCCTGCCTAGTTCCTAATAAATCATGTTATTTAGAAATGTTGTCCCTAGTAGGTATCACATCTACCTCTCGTCACTACTTCTTCGAGATTAGGCGGGATACTCACTAGGTACATATCTGTTTATGTACTCATACTACACTTTTGTACTTAATTGTACGGGCTCTGAGGCAGGTGCATCTGGGTATGCATCCGGAGCTCTTCCCTGACGTGTATTTAGCGTGGACTTCTCGGTGAGCTGCTTTCCTTGACGTATCTCTCTGGAAGCACCTTGGTGTTCTCCTTTTCTTTTGCTATGTCTGTATTACTTTCCTTTAGACAGTAGGACAGACTTGTACTTTCTTTTGGATACTCGTTCTATTAGATGCTCGTAGACCTGTGATACCAGTTCCTAGCATGCACATGTAGTGGATATTCTATTTTGTTGGGTTGTAATCATTAGTGTTGATTACTATATTACTCACTTTTGGTTGTCTAAGTCAATAATTTACTTCAAATTTATGTCTTTGAAAGAAAAAACCTCTTAAGTATGGTGAATTGTTTATAAATTAAAATGGGGATCACTAGTAAATTAAGGTTGGCTTGCCTGACATCGGATTTGGGCGCCATCGTGACCTAAATTGGGATTTGGGTCATGACACCAAGTCACATCAATAGGCCAATAAAATCATGCCAGTGTGCAAGTGACATGTTCTGGCCAATCAAATGCGGCCTTGTCACACTTCAACTTAATTGGTCGGAAAGAGTTTGTTCTTATCACAACTCTTCCCTCCCATAAGTATAAATAGGGGTCTTCATAACCCTGAAAAGACACCAGAAGTTATAACAAGAAGCAAGAGGGAGCTCGTGGATGAAATGTTGTGGATTTCTCTAAAAGCTACAAGAATTCAAATGTTCTGAGGATTTAAAAGATCAAGACGAAGATTCAAGAACAAGCTGCAAGCCCTTGGATTAAAAGTACGTCAAGATCAAAATCATGCTTCAAACACTTGGATTAAAATAAAATAAAATTCAAGATTAAGCCCGAAGTCTCTTTAATTTACTGTTGAAAAGAAGAATTAGAGGATTCATAGAGATTGTAACACTCAAATATTCGAAATTAAAATACTACGATTGTTGCGATATTTTTCGGTCTTGATTATATTTTCTTGACTAAAATTTATAGTGTACAAATTCTGGAATGCCCAGTGGGACAATCTCTACCTCTCATCTCAACTTTTCAATCACCAAACTTCAAGAACAACGAAATGGCTTCCAAGAAAATCAACTCCAGTTCAACTTCCGCAAGGCAGCTAATTCCAGGTTCTATGCTGATGTGGAAAGCATCCTCAATTTTACCTTTGGAAGATTTGGACCAGTTACGAGGAGCAAAGCAAGCTCTTTAGGACAACAAGCACCCCAAGTGTCGTCCGCATCTGCCTCTGTTTTAGGATCTTCATCCTAAAAAAGATCAAGATCTTCCACAAATGCACCCGAAGTAGGAATTCATGTTGCTGAAAAGATCAAGAAAACTCTTGCTCTACTTGACATCTCCAGATCCAAGCACTCTGCTGTGAAGGAAGATGATGACACTTCAAGTGATGGATCCTCCCCACTTACACCATATAGCGTGAGCCAATCAAGGATCAATCTGTGTGAAAATCCATGCTACTCTCCATCATCCATGACAATCATGCAAGCTATGGTGACAAACACTTCATCTGTGGAGAAGCAGTTAGCAAACATGAAGGAAGCAATAGCTGGCTTGACCAAGTGCATGCAAAATCAAGATGTTAGAATCGACAAGCTAACAGATAGGGTGGGAATCTTGATGGAAGAAGAATCCACTCATGCACCTGGAAAACTCCCAGAAGTTCAAGAGATTGATCCTCCCCCATGACAAGTTGCATCCACTAAGGAAATTCCAGTCTCTTCGGAAGGGATGATTCCAATCAATCAACTAAATGGGTTTATTGAAGGGACTATAAAAAAAATGAAATGCACTTCGTTGAGACATGCAATAATGCTGGGACTTATGGAGATTAACTCGTCAAACAACATGTCCTCTCATTAAAAGGAAATGCTTCCGATTGGTACACGAACCTCGAGGCTAGATCTGTTGGTAGTTGGGATCAACTAGAGCAAGAATTCCTCAATCTCTTTTTTACAGCACGAGACATACTGTGAGTATGATAGAACTCACAAGTACTCGTCAACAGAAGAGTGAACCAGTTATCGACTTTATCAATCATTGGAGTAATGCAAGCCTCAACTATGAAGACAGGTTAGTGAAGCTTCTTGCATAGAGATGTGCATCCAAGGTATGCATTGGGTAGTGCGCTACATCTTGCAAGGTATCAATCCTAGCACATTTGAAGAACTTTCAACTCGTGCCCATGAGATGGAATTGAGCATGGCCTCTACTAGAAATGAAAGGCTGCCCATCTATGAACCTCGCAAAGTGAATGACAAGAAAGAAGTAAGAAAATAGAGCAAGTTTGCACCAAGATCTGAAAACAAAGAAGCTATGAATGTCAACACATAACTTATGTAGTTCACGACAAAGGTGAGAATAAAGAAGAGTACAAAATACACTTCTTTTCAAGATAAGCCAAGTGGAAAGTTAACTCTAAAAGAAATACAAGAGAAAGAGTACCCATTTCTGTATTCTGATGTGCCAGCTATTTTTGAAGAACTCCTCGAGTTAAATATCATTGAGCTTCCGGAGATGAAGCGACCACATGAAGCTGAGAAAATCGATGACCCAAATTATTGCAAATATCATCGACTTGTGAGTGACCCTCTAGAGAAGTGTTTTGTCTTCAAGGATAAAGTTACGGACTTGGCTCATGAAAAGATGATTGTGCTTGAAGATCAGAAAGCAAGCGCAAACCAAGTCTGTATCATATTTGGCTCATTCAGTCCAGATGAATTATGTAGTTCTAAAGAAAGTAAAGATGAACAATTACTGGAGAATTATAAAGTTGAAGACGTTCAACCTGAGGATGATGAAGGTTGGACGTTGGTGACTCGTCGTAGGCGCCACAAAAAGAGCCCATGAAAAGGATCAATGGAATAACCAACGAGGAAAATAATGGTGAAAAGACCTAGGAGATGGAACCCAGTTAAGCATGTAAAGAAAGCGAAAGTGGAGGTGCACCACCGTCAAAAGCCACGACATCTAGTGACCTTGGAGGAGTTTTTACCATGTTGTTCCGCACGAAGATTTCCCATGGGGGTATTGATGCCTCTTGTTGCCATACTAAAAAAGGGAAAGAAAGGAGTGATGACCTACCGTTGGCACGATCTTCGAAAAAGCTTATCGAGTCCACTCCTCAAGAAGTTAATGCTTGTGAGGAAAAAGTCACGTTCAAAAATGATGATCTTCTGCTAGGTGACACACCTCATAACTGGCCATTATACCTGGTTGGCTATATGCGTGATGAAAGTTAAATCAAAATTTCGTTGATGGAGGATCCTCAGTGAACGTTTTGCTAATTTGCACTGTGAAAGAACTTGGTATTCCCATGAACGAACTATCAAAAAGTCATGTGATGATACAAGGATTCAACCAAGGAGGGAAAAGAGCCATAGATGCGATCAGGCTTGGAATCACCATTGAAGATATGCAATCAAGTGCATGGCTGCATGTGATCGATGTGAATACTTCATACAATGTCTTGCTTGGAAGGCCTTGGATACATGAGAATAAAGTAGTTCCATTTACCTACCATCAATGTTTAAAATACTACGAGTTTGAAGTCGAGAAGAAGATAGTTGTTGATGATGCGATATTCACCGAGGCGGAGTCACACTTCGCCAATGCAAAGTTCTACTTGAAGAACCACATTGTGAAGGAGCTAAAATTTGATGATGGCATGAAAAGCAAGAATAACTAGCCCACAACTAAAAGAGTTGAGGTGACTATTGGTTAAGCCAAAGATGTTACTGAGGAGGTACAACCCAACGTGAATAGATCTCATAGGGGGGACATTGCGTCTTATGGCAAGAAAGTAAGTCATATGATCCAATATGTCCCTAAAAGGAAGAAAGATGAAGACGAATCATCTAATCGCCAAACTAACATGCGAAAAGAGTTAACTCTTTTGGTTAAATGAATTGAGGCAGTAAAGTTGTCCTCGAAGCCTCTTGCAGGGTTTGTAGCCCAAAATTGTCTGCAGAAAGTGGCACTCCCTACAAAGCGAACAGATGAAAGTTTTGATCCTAACGCTTACAAGCTATTTGCAAAGGCTGTATACAATCCCAATGAGCTTTCAAAGTTAGGGAAGCTCCCATCAGAAGTTGTAACGAGGCAACCACATGAAGGTTTGGGATACAAGCAACCGTCACCAGTGCACATCTCAATAAGAAGGGCGAGTAGCAATTATATCACTGTAGAAGACGAATCTTCCGCTTCTAATAGGCCCTCTGTCTTAGACAGACTTGGAAAATAAACCGTGAGAACTTTCGTATTTGAGAGATTGGGTCCATTAAAGAAGGGGAATAAGTTCAAGAGAAATTATCGAAATACAAGAACACCCGCTTCGCCCAAAATTCAGAAGAACTCTAAAAATTTCCAAAGTTTTGTTCCTTCTAGAATGAAGAGACAAACAAAAGTCATGGTTTCGTGTGATGAAGTACTGAAGGTGAATCCATACACTATGGTATACACTAAAGAACATGATGAAGACGAAGACATTGTGGGTTCTTCGTATCATGCTACTTCAAAAAGCGAGCATGGTGTTTTATCTCTAATGGAGGATGATGAGAAATTGGACGATGTTTCACCATGTTATCGCATATATTTCAAAAATGGGGACCCTCAAGAAGATGAAGATGCAAAATATTCTCCCCCGAAAGTTGAAGAAGGGGTGAAGGCAACAATTGATGCCTTAAAAGAAGTTAACCTTGGCACTGATGAAGATCCAAGACCCACTTACCTAAGTGCTTTACTAGAAGTTGATGAAGAAAGCACTTATATTGAGTTACTCAAGGAGTTTAGGGATGTCTTTTATTGGAGCTACAAAGAAATTCCTGGCTTGAACTCTAAAGTGGAAGTCCATCACCTTGCGTTCAAGAACAGCGCTCGTCCTGTTAAGCAAGCTCAAAGGCGTTTTAGGCCGGACTTGGTTCCTCTGATTGAAACCGAAGTTAAAAAACTCATTGAAGCTGGATTTATTCGGGAAGTTAAATAACCAGCATGGGTCTCAAGTATTGTCCCTGTAAAGAAGAAGAATGGCCAGATTCGAATGTGCGTCAACTTCAGGGATCTCAACAATGTGTGTCCCAAAGATGAATTCCCGCTTCATATTCCTGGGTTGATGATCGATGCTACTACTGGGTATGAGGCAATGTCATTTATGGATGGTTCCTCAGGCTATAACCAAATTCGCATGGCACCAAAAGATGAAGAGCTTAACGCATTCCGTACCCCCAAGGGCATTTATTGCTACAGGGTAATGTCTTTCGGATTGAAGAATTCTAGTTCTACTTACCAAAGGGCTATGCATAATATTTTTGATGATCTTCTCCACAAGAATGTCGAATGCTATGTTGACGACTTGGTGGTAAAATCAAGAGAGAAGGGAGACCACGTGGACGACTTTAGGATGTTGTTTTAGTTGCTCCGGAGATACCAACTTAGGATGAATCCATTAAAATGCGCCTATGGAGTTACCTCCAGAAAGTTCTTCGGGGTTTCACTGTCTGGCATCGAGGGATCAAAATTGATCAAGCCAGAGTAGATGAATTTTGAAAATGCCTGAGCCTCGGGATATTCATGAATTAAAAATCCTGCAAGGAAAGCTAGCATACCTTAGGAGATTCATCTCAAACCTAGCTGGGAGGTGTCAACCATTCGGTTGCCTCATGAAGAAGGGAGTTCCTTTCAAGTGGGACCAAGCTTGTAGCAATGCCTTTGAGAGCATTAAATCCTACTTGATGAATCCTCCAGTTTTAACATCCCCTATACTTGGAAATCCGTTGATACTATACAGTTCAGCACAAGAAAGATCTGTTGGAGCGTTTTTGGCCCAAGAAAATAGTTAGAGGAAAGAAATCTCCCTTTACTACTCGAGAAGAATGATGACACCAAACGAGCTGAATTATTGTCTAATTGAAAAGTTGTGTTTGGCGCTAGTCTTCTCAATTCAAAAGTTGAAGTATTGCTTTCAAGCTCATGTTGTCCGTCTTGTTTCTAAAGCAAATCCCATCAAGTTCGTGATGTCAAAACATGTTCGTAGTGATCGACTAGCGAGATGGTACCTCCAATTTCAACAATTCGAGATTTTGTACATCCCTCAAAAGGCTGTAAAAGGACAAGCATTGGTAGACTTCTTGGCAGATCATCTTATACCTGATGACTGGGAGCTAACTGACGAACTACTTGATTAGGACGCAATGGTCGTTGAAGTTCAACCTCCATGGAAGATGTACTTTGATGCTGCTGCGCATCGTGGGGGAGCTGGTGTTGGCGTAGTATTTGTCACTTCCCAAGGTGAAGTCTTCCCTACTCCTTCACCTTGACACAACTTTATTCCAACACTGTTGCTTAGTATCAAGCATTAGTACTTGGGATTGAAATGGTCGTTGATATGAAGCAATTGCAATTGCAAGTCTTTGGTGACTCCCAATTAGTGTTCAATCAACCTTTAGGTAGTTACAAGGTCAAGAAGGCTGAACTACGCCCATATCATGATTATGCTATAAAATTAATAGGAAGGCTCGGTGGCGTAACTATTCAACATGTACCAAAGAATGAAAATAAGAAGGCTGATGCTTTAGCTGCCCTAGATTCATCGTTAACCCTGTATGATCAAGAAAAAGTTACTATCTGGAAAAAATGGGTAGTATCGCCACCAAATGAGGCTGAAGGTGAAGAAAATGAACTCAAGCATCTTGTCGTTGTTTCTGAACTTGAGAAATAAGAATGGCAACAACCCATTATCGACTATTTATGTTATGGGATACACCCAGAAAATCCGAGGAGAAGGACTAAAATCCGTCATCGCGCACCTCGCTTCCTTTACTTCAAAGATACTTTATACAAAAGATCGTTCGAGGGAGTAATCTTGCGATGCTTAGGGGAAGAAGAAGCACTCCAAGCTTTGCAAGAGGCACATTCTAGGGTATGTGGGTCACATTAGTCAGGACCAAAGCTCCACTTCTATATAAAGAGGATAGGATATTATTGGCCAATAATGGTAAAAGATTGCTTGGACTACGCTCGAAGATGCATGGCTTGTCAATTCCATGCGAATTTTATTCACCAACCTCCTGAAGTGTTGCACCCGATTGTTCCATCCTGGTTGTTTGACGCTTGGGGATTGGATGTTGTTGGACCACTGCCAAAGTCCTCTGGTGGGAACCTATACATCTTGGTTGCAACTGACTACTTCTCAAAATGGGCTGAAGTTATTGCTCTTAAGGTGGTAGAGAAGGAAAATGTTGCAAGTTTCATCCGAGTAAACATAATCTATCGCTTTGGCGTTCCTCGTTACATAATAACAGATAATGGAAATCCATTCGATAATAGGTTGATGAAAAAGGAGTGTGATATCTTTGGGTTCAAGCAATGTAACTCTTTGATGTACAATGTTGCTGCCAATGGTCTAGCTGAAGCATTTAACAAAACTCTATAAAACTTGCTAAAGAAAGTCATCTCCAAATCCAAATGAGATTGGCATGATCATATGGAAGAAACTCTATGGGCATATAGGATGACTCACCGCACGCCAACACAACAGACTCCGTATTCACTCATTTATGGAGTCGAAGTCGTATTGCCACTTAAGCGTCAAATACCTTCATTACGGCTGGATATTCAATAAGGGATCACTGATGAAGAAAATGCTCGACTTCGATTAGTAGAGTTGGAGGCTCTTGATGAGAAGAGGTTGGAAGCTCAATAGAGTCTTGAATGTTATCAAGCTCGATTATTTCGCGCCTTCAATAAAAGAGTTTGCCCGAGGTCCTTTCAAGTAGGAGATCAAGTCCTTGCCATACGAAGACCCATTATTGCTTCCCATAAACATGTAGGGAAGTTCACTTCAAAATGGGATGGGCCATATGTCGTACAATAAGCTTACTCAAGTGGGGCTTACGCCTGGATCACAAAATAGATCTACGGTTTCAAGTCTACTCGTTGATTTCGAGAAAACTGAATCAATTGGCTTTTTTCCCAGCGATGCCTCCAACTCGAGATTTTTCTGTGTACCTCTCGGGAGAATCGATGACTGCACTTTTGCTAGATTAAAAAAAATTCTACCGACCAAGCTGGTTCACCTCTAGAATTACGTATGTAAGTGTCTTCTTTCCTCCTCCTCTAGTAAAGAAAGGGCATCCTCAGACCAATAGAGCCTAGCCAGAGAGAGGACATTCCCCATGCTAGAATAGCATGATAAAAATCAAAGATTATGTCCAATTTGAAGCGATCTGAATTGATCCCACGTTACTAAGCTGGTTGATGCAGATGGCATGAGAACCTGCCCTATCAATGGAAAGTTTCTAAAGAAGTATTATCTTTGAAGTTGAAACGCTCCTTGACGCATGAGCCTAAACTGCATGTTCCTACAATCCTGGCCCGCATGAGTCTAAATTGTGTATAACCCACCTAAAAAAGTAAAAAAAAACAAAAAAAGGATTCTGCTAAGTTGAAAACCTCGAGAGAGAGGCAACCTAGGAAAAAGTTAGGACATACAAAAACAATCCACCCATTCTGCACTACATTATGGCTTGATTTTCTTCACCTAGGAACGTAGGCAGCTTAGAGTTTCATTCTGAGTTCAGTCATAACTTCGAAAGTTACATAGTGCCCTAATCATCGTTCGAATGAAGTACGATGGAATGTAATCCATTCAATCAACACTTGAAAATCGAGCTGAGATACCATTCTTTTGTTAAGCTTTGAGCCCCATTTGATTTAAAGAGGGCAAGCTACTATGGTAAAATAGTGTCTTCACTAAAATGATGATAATATTTGCTTCCAAGTCTGGGGATTCGCTATGTCTTCATGTTCGCATAACCTTCAAGTTTGTTTGTATTCATATCCGCTAACTGCCCTAAAAAAAGGGAAGAGTAACAATCACAATCTTGAAAGAGAGCATGGATAAGTAAAAAACATTTGCCTCAGACGTAAAAGAAAAGAGATGTCTTTGTCAGACTTTTACTAAAGGTTTCATTGCGAACTTTTAAAGGTGTCCGTCTCGAGATTTTAAAGGCATTCAGATTTTTAAGGTTTTCATTTTGAACTTTTAAAAGCGTATGTTTCGAACTTTTAAGGTGCTCGTCTTGAACTTTTAAAGGTTCTCGTGAAAAACTTTAAAGGGTCCCCACTACCAACTTTTAAGGATTTCTACCGCGAGCTTTTTATGTCTTCATCGCGAACTTTTAAGGATCTTCGCCACGAATTTGTAAAGATCTTCATCGCGGACTTTTATGGGCTTCGCCGCAAATTTCTAAGGTCATCATCGCGAACTTTTAAGGATCTTCGCCTCGAATTTTTAAAGGTCTTCATCGCATGCTTTTAAAGTCTTCACCGCAAACTTTTAAAGGTCTTTGCTGTGAACTTTTAAAAATATTTACCACGAGCTTTTAAGGATCATTGCGCGAATATGGGTCTTCGCCAAAAATTTTAAAGGTCTTCATTGTGAACTTTTAAAGATCTTGACCATGAGCTTTTAAGGATCTTTGCATGAACTTTTATGGGTCTTTGCCGAAAATATTTAAGGTCTTCATCGCAAACTTTTAAAGGTCTTCGCTGTGAACTTTTAAAGATCTTGACCACGAGCTTTTAAGGATCTTCGCATGAACTTTTATGGGTCTTCCTCGCAAATTTTAAAGGTATTCGTCGAAAAATTTTCAAGATCTTCGTCTCGAAAGTACTTCGTAGTTTGATGAAGTTACTTCTAAAAAAGGGACAACAGAGTATAAAAAGCACAAGAAAAGAAGAAGAAATTACCTTTGTAGTGGTACTTCCAAGTCGTCAGAACGCAAACTAAAGTGGCTTGCAGACGCCTCGGGTTAATGCCTAAAAGGAGGATAATATGAGGTTTATATAGATGATGGAGGGTGGCATCGGAAAAGATACCTACGATGGGGAATCAGTTACGTTAAAAGGTGACACAAATTTTGTCTCATAATTAGGATCAAATTGCAATCCTAGATGTATTCTGCCAGTGATGGGTTATGGTGTAGTTACCCCTGAAAGTCCAAACCAGTTAAGGATATATGTTGGATGTTAATCTTGACCACGTGGAATTTGGTACTAAAACAGATGCCTTGTAAAGGAGCATTAGTTGGTTGGTAACTCTATGGCAAATAAAAATTTCACGTGAAAATGAAGGAGAGATATGAATTCAAAGCTAAGTATGACACTTGGTAAATAAATAAAATTTAGTCAATGTCAAAGTGGAAATCCTTGGGCAAAATTGAAATCAAATTCTTAAAGTTCAAGCTTATGTGGTTTAGCCACCCTCTTTATGCGAGTTGATACTTCGAGCTTTGCCGTCAATGGACGAAATATATATATCCGACGAGTCTTGAAGTAGGGGAATTTGTAGGCATATAAATTTTATTGGAATTAAATCCGTAAAACAATTGGGACAATATTTTAAAATCAAAGATATATTATTTCAAATAAATTTATTGGGATAATATAATTGGATTAATTATAAGCCTAATATATATGAATTAAATAAATAAGTCTTAATCTATTGGGCTAGTCCATTTAACTGGGCTACAAGCTATGAGCCAACTTCATTAGGCCCAAAGTGGCATCTTGCTAGAGGCTCAGTGTCACGTGTCAAATGACATAGCACGCCAAGTCAAACTGAATAGTGAATGGGATTATGCCACGTGTCAAAATGACAAGGCATTCCAAGTCATATCAATAGGCCAATAAAATCGTGCCACGTGTGCAAGTGACATTAACTGGTAAATCAAATGCGGCCTTGTCACACTTCAATTTGATTGGTCGGAAAGAGTTTGTTCTTATCACAACTCTTCCCTCCCACAAGTATAAATAGGGATCTTCATAACACAGAAAATACACCAAAATTTATAATAAGAAGTAAGAGGGAGCTTGTAGATCAAATGCTGCAGATTTCTCTAAAAGCTACAAGCATTCAAGTGTTTTAAGGATTTAAAAGATCAAGACGAAGATTCAAGAACAAGCTGCAAGCCCTTGGATTAAAATAAAATAAAATTTAAGATTAGGCCCGGAGGTTCTTTAATTTACGGTTGAAAACAAGAATCATAGGATTCATAGAGATTGTAACACTCAAATATTCGAAATTAAAATACTACGATTGTTGCGATATTTTTTTACCTTGATTATATTTTCTCGATGCAAATTTATTGGCTACATGTGTCATGACCCAAAACCCTACCAAATCATGATGGAACCTAACCTAACCCGCTAGGCAAGCCAAACAATATAAGTTACTACTATAATGTGAAATCATGAATATTATAAATAAAACTGCAAAAGAATTCGATATAACTATCCCAAATGCTGGTAGTACACGTCATGAGCCACTATTATTTCGATTTACAAAGCTAGTAAAAGGAAAAAATATAAAATCTGTTTGAATATTGCATAAATAGAAATGAGGTCCTAATCTACCATGAACAAATGGTAGCTTGAGTTTGGGACACAACTACAATTTCAATGCATGTGTGATGACCCGATAGGTCATTTTATGTTTTAGAATCCAAATCTCTGTTCTGAATCCCTAATACCTTGTTATAGACTATCTCGATTTACGTGCGTAGTCCGGGCGTCTTTCCGGAGAGCTTTTGTGTTAAAACTGAGAAAAATATGAAATGTTGCTTTGAAATCCATTTGAGTTGACTTTGGTCAACATTTTGAGCAAACTAATCTGGATTCCTTTTTTGACAGACCTGGTGGGTCCGTATCATGATTTAGGACTTGGGCATATGCCCGGAATCGAATTCGGAAGACCCTAATCCGAGTTATCGCATTTTGCAGAAATTTGAATGTTAAAGGCTTACCGAATTTGAAATGTTTGTCCAATGTTTGACTTTTGGGATATCATGTCCGTATTTTTGTTTCAAAACCCGGTATAGGTCCAATACTATATTTATGACTTGTCTGTCAAATTTTGTGAGAAGCGAAATTGGTTTGGCGTGATTCGGACATCTGGTTGTGAAAATAGAGGTTTCAAAGTTTTCTTAAAAAATTCATTTGTTTTGGTGTTCAATAAAAAATTCTAGGTGTTATTTTGGCGATCTCATCACGCGAGCAAGTTCTTATGATGATTTTATACTTGTGTGCATAGTTGGTTTAGAGCCCCCAGGGCTCAGGTTAGTTTCGGATATGCTACAGAGTGAATTTGGACTTAGAACTCAGCTGGTGTCTACAATTTCTTGTAACTGGCCTCTGATCTCGCATTTGTGAACATTCCCAATTCTTGACAGGCTTGTATTTGAGAGCAAACTCTTCGCATTTGCGAAGAGCACCTGGGTCAGCTTGAGTTCGCATTTGCAATCAAGAGGTCGCAATTGCGGGGAGGCCAGAGTTTGTATTTGCGAACAATTCTTCGCTTTTGCGAAGTGGAGCTGGGGCAGGCTTAGTTGCATTTGTGATCAATATGGTCGTAATTGCGGAATATCAATGTTGGCTTTTGCAAATAAATCATTGCAAATGCAATGATTGCAAAGATGTGAGAGTCTTCGCAATTGCGATGGATTCTTCGCATTTGCGGGGTTTGTATTTGGGAACCCCAGGTCGCAAATGCGACATCTGCAACTGATCAAAACTTGACTTAGACAGGATTTTTTCTCATTCTTCAAAATTTTCAAAACAAGAAACCCTAGAGGCAATTTACCAAAGAGCTTTTCTTCCCCAAATAATTGGTAAGTTATTCTAAACTAGTTTCCTTCAATCTTTCACTACATTTCCTAAGATTCCAGCCTAAAATTTTGTGTTTTCATTGTAGAAATTGGGGGTTTTTGGCTAGAAATTAGGGATTTTGTAAATTGGGGATTTAGACCTCAAATTGAGGTCGAATTCCAAAATAAATTACATAACAGAGCTCGGGGGTGAATGCGTAATCGGGTTTTGATCTGATCTTCGGGATTGGACCAAGCGGGCCTGGGAGTTGACTTTTGTTGACTTTTCAAAAGTAGACTAAATTGAATTCTTTACAGTCGCGGGTAGTTCATAAGGCTTAATTTGAATCGTTTGGTTGGTAATTTGCTAGATTCTATTAGTTCGGAGGCTTGTTTGAGAGGCAAATTTGTGGTTGAGAATTGGGTGGTCTTTGGAGCGAGGTAAGTGTTGTGTCTAACCTTGGCTTGAGGGAATTAGGAACCCTCAGACTATGTGCTATGTGAATTTTGTGTGAGCGGCGTATATGCAAGGTGACGAGTGCTTATGCGCAGCCGAATTATTTGTTTTCCATGTTTCCTGATTTTCTTTAATTATCTATTTCCCTGTCATAATTGTTATATGCTCTAAATGTGTTACTAGTGTTTTCGTCCTGTTTATGATATTAGCTTTTTTCCTAGTCTCATGATCTCCTACTATTTGCTCAAGTTGGTTTATTTACCTTCTAGTTGTAAATTCTGGGTTGGTCTCGTTGTGTAGTATTACTTATGTGGATTATCATGGTTTACAAGGTTTCCTATTTGTTTCAGTTTGATGTTTAGGGATTGTAAAGACTTTACGTGATTTGAATTGTGAGTTTTATTGTGCACATTGAGTACTTTGTATTGATATTATGGGATCGGGTTGCACGCTGCAACAAGTGGAATAAAGGTTGAATGATGTGGTGGAATAAGGGTGAATCTATACCGTACGGTGGGATCGGGTTGCACGCTGCAACATGTGTAATAATGATGGATTGTTTTGGTGGAATATGGAATAAGGGTGCATTATGATTCTGATATTGTGATATGGTGGGATCGGGTTGCGCGAGTCAACACACACACACACACACATATATGTATATATATATATATGTACATATGTATATTGTTGTTAATGTTATTATGAGGAAATAAGGGAGGATTATGTGATGTACGGTGTGATCGGGTTACGCGCCACAACAACCTATGTGTTTCTTTTTCCCCTAAGTTGTGTTAGTTTTACGGTACATTCTTTTGAACTTAAGGATTGGTAATTTTGAACTTCGCTGGCTTATTCCCTGAAGATGTAGTTATCATTTCCAATTGACTGCTTTATTTCACTCTGGATTTCCTTTTTTGTCTTTATTATATATATACTGCGTACAAGTTGTAGTGTGAGTGACCCACCTTAGCCTCGTTACTACTTTGTCGAGGTTAGGCTCGGTACTTACAGAGTACATGGGGTCGGTTATACTCATACTGTACTCTGCACTTCTTGTGCAGATTTTGGCATTGGTCCCAGATAATCGAGAGGCGTAGAAGCTCAGACTGGTTCATTAGAGACTCAAGGTAGATCTGTTGGCGTCTGCAGACCTTGAAGTTCCAATCTATCTTCTTCTGTTCTTACTTTTTCTTTCTTTCAAATAGTTGTATTTCTTTCAGACTTTTCTTGAAAAAAATCCTAGAAGTTCGTGAATTGTGACTCCAGATCTGGGTTGTAGTAAATATTATGAGAATTTATGTTATTTCGCACTCGTTTTACTTCCGTTGTAGCTTAATTGACTTTATTTACTTAATTCAATAAGAACTTGATTAATAATTCTCTAACGTTGACTTGCCCAGTAAGTGGAATGTTAGGCACCATCACGGTCCCGGCGGTGGGAATCTCGAGTTGTGATAGCATGCCCTCGTCATACGCAGTAGTTCAGCTCCATGAATCTACACGCAAGGTGCAGGTATTGTTTCCAGTCAGGCCGGATGCTATGGCCTCGGATGCCGTGATTGCAGGTATTGTTTCAGTCTGTTTTCGTGATGCCTTGGCTTTATTTGACCCTAGTTTCACGTATTCCTATGTTTCTTCATATTTTGCCGATTTTCTGGATGTGCCCCATGAGTCTCTAGTCACCTCTGTTCATCTGTCGACTCCGGTGAGCGATACTGTTATTGTGGACCGTGTGTATCGGTTGGGCATTATATTTATTGGGGGTCTAGAGACCCGAGTAGACCTACTGTTACTCAGCATGGTCGATTTTGATGTGATATTTGGCATGGATTGGTTATCTCCGTACCATGCTGTTCTTGATTGTCACGCTAAGACCGTTACCTTAGCTATGCCGGGGTGTCAAAGGGTTGAGTGGAGAGATTCTTTATAGTTTATGCCTAGTAGGGTGATTTCTTACCTGAAGACTTAACGCATGGTTGAGAAAGGGTTTTTATCTTATTTGGCCTTCGTGACGGATGTCGGTGGTAAGACTCCCGCTATTGATTCTGTTCCTGTGGTCTGTGACTTTCCGGATGTGTTTCCTCCAGACCTTCCAAGCATGCCACCTGACATTAATATGGATTTTTGTATTGACTTGGTGCCAGGCACTCAGCCTATTTCTATTCCTCCGTATCGTATGGCACCAACGGAGCTAAAGGAATTGAAGGAGCAGCTTTAGGAGCTCCTGGATAAGGTGTTCATTCGGTCTAGTGTGTCACCTTGGGGTGCACCGGTGTTGTTCGTGAAGAAGAAGGACGGGTCCATGCGTATGCGTATTGACTATCGCAGTTGAATAGGGTTACGGTTCAGAACCGGTATCCCTTGCCCCGCATTGATGATTTGTTTGACCAGCTTCAGGGAGCCAGAGTGTTTTCCAAGATTGATTTGAGATCTGTGTATCATCAGTTGAGGATTCGAGATTCCGATATTTCGAAGACAACTTTCAGGACCATGTATGGTCATTATGAGTTCTTGGTTATGTCGTTTAGGCTGACAATGCCCCAACCGCGTTCATGCAATTGATGAACATCATGTTTTAGCCTTATCTTGATTCATTCGTCATTGTGTTCATTGATGACATCCTGGTTTATTCTCGTAGCTAGGAAGAGCATGCTCAGCATTTGAGAGTTGTGTTATAGAGATTGAGGGAGGAGAAGATTTATGTGAAATTCCCCAAGTGTGAGTTTTGGCTGGGATCAGTAGCTTTCTTGGGGCACGTGGTGTCTAATGAAGGGATTCAGGTTTATCCCAAGAAGATAGAGGCGGTGCAGAGTTGGCCTAGACCATCCTCAGCTACAAAGATTAGGAGTTTCCTTGGTTTGGTGGGATATTACCGTCGCTTTATGGAGGGATTCTCTTCGATTGCTTTGCCTTTGACCAGATTGACCCAGAAGGGCGCTCTATTCAGATGGTCTGATGAGTGTGAGGAGAGCTTTCAGAAGGTCAAGTCAGTATTGACTACAGTTCCAGTACTAGTTTTGCCTGCTGGTTCGGGTTCTTACACAGTTTATTGTGATGCTTCTAGAGTTGGCTTGGGAGCGATATTGATGCAGGATGGTAGAGTGATTTCCTACGCGTCCAGACAGTTGAAGGTTCACGAGAAGAATTATCCAGTGCACAATCTTGAGTTAGTTGCCACTGTTCATGTTTTGAAGATTTGGCGGCATTACTTGTATGGAGTGTAGTGTGAGATTTTCACTGATCATCCCAGTTTGCAGTATCTGCTGAGGCATAAGGACTTAAATTTGTGTCAGAGGAGATGGTTAGAGCTCCTCAAGGATTATGACCTCACTATCTTATATCATCCGGGGAAGGCCAATGTAGTGGCCGATGCCTTGAGTCGCAGAGCAGAGAGTTTGGGGAGTTTAGCTTACCTTCCAGTAGTAGAGCGACCATTAGCTCTTGATTTTCAGGCCTTAACAGGTCATTTTGTGAGATTAGATCTATCAGAGCCCCCCGGGTGTTGGCTTGTGTAGCCTCCAGGTCTTCTCTTTACGATCAGATTAGAGCACGCTAGTATGATGATCAACATTTGCTTGTTCTTCAGGACAGGGTCCGTCACAGTGATGCCAGGGATGTGGTTATTGGTGATGATGGGTTCATGAGGATGTAGGGCTGGATTTACGTGCCCAATGTAGATGGGCTCCAAGATTTGATTCTAGCAGAGGCTCATAATTTGCAGTATTCCTTCCATCCGGGTGCCGCGAAGATGTATCAGGATTTGAGGCAGCATTATTGGTGGAGGAGAATGAAGAAGAATGTTGTGGAGTTTGTGGCTCGGTGTCTCAACTGTCAGCAGGTCAAGTATGAGCGGCAGAGACTTCGTGGATTGCTTCAAAGGTTTGATATTCTGGAGTGGAAGTGGTAGCAGATCACCATGGACTTCGTAGTTGGACTCCCACGAACTCCGAGGAAGTTTGACGCTATATGGGTTATTGTGGATCTGCTGACCAAGTCCACGCACTTCATTCCTGTTGGTACTACATATTCATCAGAGAGGTTAACTGAGATTTATATCAGGGTGATTGTCCGATAGCATAGGGTTCCAGTTTCTATCATTTCCGATAGAGGCACTCAGTTCACATCTCAGTTTTGGAGAGCCGTGCAGAGAGAGTTGGGTACTCAGGTTGAGTTGAGCATAGTGTTTCATCCTCAGACCGACGGGCAGTTAGAGCGTACCATTCAAAATTTTGAGGATATGTTGCGTGCTTGTGTGATTGACTTTGGTGGTTCATGGGATCAGTTTCTGCCACTAGCGGATTTTGCATATAATAACAACTATCAGTCGAGTATCCAGATGGCTCCGTATAAGGCTTTGTATGGTAGGAGTTGTAGAACTCCGGTTGGTTGGTTTGAGCCAGGCGAGGCTAGGCTATTGGGCACAAAATTGGTGCAGGATGCTTTGAGTAAGGCAAAGTTGATTCAGGAGAGGCTTCACACGGTGCAGTCTAGGTAAAAGAGTTATGCGGACTGGAAGGTCCGAGATGTGTCTTTCATGGTTGGGGATAAGGTGTTACTGAAGGTGTCACCCATGAAGGGTGTTATGAGATTCGGGAAGAGAGGGAAGTTGTGTCCCAAGTTCATTGGGCCATTTGAGGTACTTCAGAAGGTTAGGGAGGTGGCTTATAGGCTTGCTATGCCTCCCAGTTTATCGAGTATTCATCCAGTATTCAATGTTTCGATGCTCTGGAAGTATATTGGTGACCCTTCCCATGTTTTGGACTTCAGCACGGTTCAACTCGAGGGTGATATGTCGTATGAGGTGGAGATAGTGGCTATTTTGGGTCGACAAGTCAGGAAGCTGAGAGCTAAAGATATAGTTTTAGTGAAGGTTCAGTGGAGAGGGTAGCCGGTGGAGGATGGCACCTGGGAGATCGAGCGGGATATGCAGGACAAATATCCTCACTTATTTGAGACTCCAGGTATGTTTCTAGACCCGTTCGAGGATGAACGTTTGTTTAAGAGGGGGAGGATGTAACAACCCGGCCGGTCGTTCCTTGAGATTTACCCCGTTTCCTCTATTTCTGCATTTGTTATATATCTCTATCCTATTTTTGATGTGTTGGATCAGTTGGTTTCGGTCCGAAATGGTTATGGTGAGAGTTAAGGCATTTAGCCTTTTAAAGTAGCCTAATAGTTGAGAAAGTCAACTGAGAGTTGACTTATTGGTAAGCAACCTTGGAATGCGTATTATATGGCTCAGATAGATTCTCTAGGTAATTTGGGACTTAGGAGAGTGTTAAGAATATTTTTGTGATATCCGGTGTAGAAATAGGCTTGAATTGGCGAAAGTTAGTTTTTGCGATTTCCGATTGGCAGTGGAAAATAGGACATCGGGGTCGGAATGGAATTTCGAAAGTTCGAGCAGGTTCGTAATGTCATTTTGGATATGTCTGCAAAATTTCAGGTCTATCGGAGGTGGTTTGGTTGGTTTCGGCGTAGTTGGCAAACTTAGAAGTTTCAAAGTTCTTAGGCTTGAATTTGATGTAAATTAGGTGTTTTCGTGTTGTTTTTGGTGTTTCGAAGGCTCAACTAAGTGTGAATGATGTTATGGGATATGTTGGTATGTTTGGTTGAGGTCCCGAGGGCCTCAACTGTGTTTCAGATGGTTAACGGATCGATTTTGAGTTTGGAACTTGGAAGATTTTTCTGGTTTTTGTTGCAGAGACTTGTTTTTCGCGTTCGCGGGTGGGAGGCCGCGTTCGCGAAGAGTTGTTTCGGGGAGGTGAGTTTTTTTTCTTTGCGTTTGCAAAGAGAAGGATGCGAACGCGGAGGTCTGAGTGTGCTGGTCAAAGCGTTCGCGTTCAACTGTACGCGTTCGCGAAGAAGAAAGGGGGTTGGGGACCCCAGGGGATTTGAGCCTATGCATTCGCGTGTCAGGGACGCGTTCGCGAAGGCCTGTGTAGGTAGTGCTTGGCGTTCGCATTCGCATAGTATAAATTATAGGCCTGTTGGAAATTGTTCTATGCGAACACGGTCCAATTGACACGTTCGCGAAGAAGGAATTTATTTAGCTGGGCAGAATGTTTAAGAAGGGCTGGGGTGCGAATTTGGTTTTCATTTCCACCATTGTTGCATGCGAATTTGAGACCTTTTGAGAATAATTTGAAGGGAAATCAAGGGATTTGGAGGTAAGAATTTCAACTTCATAACACGTTTTTATGTCAATTCATAAGTAATTAAACGACAAAAATTTTGGAAATTTAACTAAGTTGGGGAGGAAGGGTCCATGAGAAATTTATTTCTCTTTTGAGGATTTGAGTGGGCAATTGTGGTCCGAGTTTAGTGTTCTTGGTATGTATAGAATCGTGGGAGGATGAAGTTTCTAATAATGTAAAAATTATCGAATTCCAAGATGTGGGCCTGGGGCTCGGGTTTTGCCGAATTTTGAAATTTTTGATTAAATTGATAATTTTCGATTGAGTTGTGTTCCTTGAGTATATATTGATAATGTTAACTGGTTTTGTCTAGATTAGGAGCAATCGTGAGGCAATTTGAGGGGCAAAGGCATAGCGGACTAGTGTTATGGCCCGGTAGAGGTAAGTATTGGTCTTAAATCGTGTCCTGAGGGCATGGAACCCCGGACTGCATTGTTTTCTCACTGAATTTGGAATGGCGCACATGTCGGATGACAAATATGTGGCGCGTAGTGATTTTTGGATTGGACTAGGTCCTCTCCGCAGCGACTAATGAGTTGCATATTTACTCAAAACCTTATGATAAATTATGTTCTAAAGATTTGTGAAATATTTGGGCTATAAGCCGTGTTTGGGGCCTCGTGCCGATCTGTTTAAACCCATTTGAGGGTTTTTTACGGTTTTTTTTTTCTCACTAACTGTTGATGATTTTACTCAGCATCATGGTGCATACTGTTTTATTTGAAACTCAACCTGATTTACACTACATGAGTAATAAAATTATGTTTTTTGGGGTCGAGTACCCTGTTTTACTACTTCGCCCGAGGGGATTTTTGAGTGGTTCTACCGAGTGTGGCCGAGGTCCAAAAGTGATGGTGAGGTGCTGAGTGATATTAGAGTTTGGGCTGAAGGAGCCCCTCGGGAGTCTGTACACACCCCAGTGAGCGCACCGAGTGCGAGTGACGAGTATTTGGGAGGCTTGAGTGACTGTGAGGTGGTGAGTGATTGTGAGGTGCTGAGGGATTGTGTGGTATGCCCAAGGGGCTGATTATGAAACCTATTTTCCGGAGGGGCTACTATGATTTTACTGCATTCATTTGCATACCAAATCCTTTAATTTAAAGTTGTTAAAAATATGCATTCTTTAAAGGACTTTTTATGAGGTGTATTTTTAAGGCATAATGATTTCGTTTATCTATGTTATACTATTGGAAAGTAAGGCTGTGTATATTGTGACTTGGTGACATTGATTTTCATGTGTTTCCTTGCTACTTAGACTTGATTTGTTTTCATTACTACTGAGTTGGCGTACTCACATTACTCCCTGCACCTCTGTTTGCAGATTCAGGAGCAGATATCGAGCGTTAGCCTTTATTGTGCAGGGGAGCCGGATCGTGGGATATAGCGGTAGCTGTATTATAATAGTTTATCTTGGCTTATTCCACTAGATGCTCATGATATGTTGGCTCCGGGTTTTGGGGATGGCAGTACTGTATAAAGTTGGCCTATTATATTAAGAAATTTTTTGTATATTTTTATGAAATGCGTGAAACTTAAATGGGATTTTTAAAAGAAATTGCGAACATGCGGTAGTCTGCTAGCCTAGTTCCATGATAGGTGCCATCACGGCCGGTTAGGATTTGGGGTCGTGACAAATCTTCATTTAAGATGTGTTGATGGGCTTATACGGATTGAGATGACATAAGATCGCCTATAGGTATGTGTATAGCGAGTTCAAACACTGATTAGATATCATTGGAATGACTCTTAGCACGATCAAGGACGATCACATATTTAAGTAGGGAAAATGTAATGACTTGATCGGTCATTATAAGCGTTGGGATTCTATTCAGTGGTTTGAAGTATTGAGTAACTTCATATGATGTATTACGACTTGCATGCATGGATGATTTTGATTTGTGGGAAGTTCGAGATTGATTCAGAGGAGTAGTTCACAATCTGGAAGCTTTATGTTGGAAGAGTTTACCAAGATGTGACTTTTGAGTGAACAACCTCGGATATGTATTTTGATGGTTCCAATAGGTTCATATGATGATTTTAGACTTAGGTGTATGTCCGAATATGGATTTAGAGGTCCTACGGTTAAATTGGTTCTAATTGGTGAAAGTTAGAAATTTGAAGGTTTGAAAGATTCATATGATTGACCGGAAGTTGACTTAGATGTTCTGGGGTTCGAATTTGTTACTCCGGGAGTTGGAATAGGTTTGTTATGTCATTTTGAAATTGGTTGCAAAATTTGGGGTTGTTCCGAGTTTGTTATGTGTGATTCGGCATGAGTTTTGGATGTTTGAAAGTTGGTTGGTTCATTAAGCTTGAATTGAGGTGCGATTTGTAGTTTTGAGGTTATTTTGTGTTATTTGAGATATCGAGTGGGTCCGTGTTATGTTTTGGGACTAATTGGTATGGTTGGACAGTGTCTGGGGGGCCTCGTGTGTGTTTTGCATTGATTTTGTATTGTTTGGTGATATGTAGGTATTTATGTTCTGAAGTTTTCGCACCAGCGAGGCTGGGTGTGCATATGCGAGTCCACAGATGTGGACATAAAGCTGCAGAACCGGGATTTGGGCTTGTGCAGGAGGTGTTCACAGATGCGATACTTTGTGGCACATTAGCGAGATCGCATATGCGGAGACCTTGGTGCAGAAGCGGAGAAGGCATGCTGGAGAAAGAGTTGCGCAGAAACAGGGTACTTCCTCGCACCTGCAAAATTGCAGAAGCATAAGAATGTCTACATGTGCGAGAGGTCGGGGTTTTAGCGAAAGTGGCAGAAGCACAATTTTTGTCACAAAAGCGACACCGCAGAAGTGACAGAATTGTTAGCAAAAGCGAGTATAGTTGGGTAGTGGTACTAAATCGAGGGCCTCATTTATTTTATCATATTTTGAGTTTGGGAGCTAGGATTTGGGAAATTTTTGAGGTGATTTTCACCGCCTGGATTGGGGAGTAAGTGTTCTTGACTCGTACCCGATTATTATTCTTGATTTCATCTTTGATTTTGGCTTTTGGTTGATGAAATCTAAGAGAAAATCGGGGGTTTTCACAAAACTTTTCTAAATTAAAAAAGAGATTTGAACCCCAATTTGGAGTTGGTTTTGGATGAAACTTGTACATTTAGACTCCTATTTGAATGTAATTGGGGATTTGTGAGTATTTTTGGATTTTGGGGTGGGGGGGGGGGGGGGGGGGGGGGGGTATTGACTTTGAGTATGTGATTAAAGATTAGACCTTTATCACTTCGGTTTGATTCATATAACACTATTTGATGTTATTGAGTTGTTTTTTGCTATATTCAAGTCGTTCAGATGTTCTCATGGGAAGGTGTTTTTATAGCTCGTTTGAGGTTAGTGTCTTCTCTAGCTTTAGTTGAGGAAATGTTTCCTAATAATTGAAATTGTTTGCTACATGCGTGAGTGATGTAACTATGAGGTGACGAGTGTGTATATATTTTCCATGGGTATTCATGCTCAGTGTAGATTTTTGATAACTTTATTCCTATTTTAGTTGTGCGCTCTACTTGATTCTTTGTGTTATTCAATTAATTGACTACATGAGCACAATAAACTATGCTAGAGATAATGTTAAGGCTATTAGTACCTTAGTTTGAACATGATGAACTAATCTTGAGATTTATGTTAAACTTGCCTCGGAGGTAGATACACATATGTTATGAACACAAATTCGTACTTGTTCTTGTGTTGCATCTTTTTCGGGACGTTTGCACTCTGTGACACATATGTAGTCCTTTGTATTACTACTTGAACTTGGTTACTATATTTCGTTTAATCGTCGTCATACTTTGTATGTTTAACCTCATCCGCATTTTTATTGTTATCATGTGCTAGTGCACTTTATTGATGAGTTATGAGGATATGCCTCTTGATGATTATTTGTTGTCTTGCATTATTGTGATTGTGGCATATGTGGACATGTTGGACGTATTGATTTGGGTGATGGCACAAGGCTTTTACCGTGCGATTTTGATTTTATTAGGGCAGAGCGGTACGATTGGATATTGTGATTGTGTCAGGGCAGAGCGATACGGTTGGATATTGTGATTGTGTCAGGACAGAGCGATACGGTTGGATGTTGTTATTAAATCAGAGCGGAGTGATAAGGGTAGATATTGTTATTGTGACAAAAATGTGGGCACGAGGTTCCATATATTTATGTTTCTATTGGATGACTTGTTCTCAAAACTGGGTGTTACCTTGGTTATACAAGTGAATTCTTTATGGTTTATCATGCATTTTATATGTTTTTACATTGCATCTAACATGTTAATCTAAGCTTCTGTTGTTACTTGAAAATTTGGTTGTCAAGATAGAATTGCATGTGTTGAGGTTATATCTCATGTTTTGCTGAGTTGTTTGTAGCGTAACAAAATGATGTAAAAAGGATATTGTCAACATGTATTGATGACTTGGATTCCCATAAATTCTTTTGAAAGTGTTATTTGCTAATTGGTACAAAATCAATTCATGTCGGGAATAGGTTTACAGTCATGTATGAATTTTGGAGCGCACACATTATATGGTACATGTCTCTTTGTGAGTAGGCTTGGTGTAAGTTTTTTGAACATGTCTAATTGGTAGAATTTGCTTTATTACCCTATCTCAGCATGCACCTTTATTGTTGATATTAATATTCTGTAATTCTCTTGACTAACTTAAAAGGCTAAATGCCTAAACTCTCACCATAACCACTCAGGACCCAAACCAACTGATCCAACACATCAAAAACATGACAGCGATATATAACAAATGCAGAAATAGAGGAAACGGGATAAATCTCAAGGAACGACCTACCGGGTCGTCACAAGATTATTTCTTGAACCTTAGTCCATAAACCTTCGAACCCAATCTCCAACACCCGAAATTCCTTAAAAGACCCATGTCACGACCCAAAACCTAACCAGTCGTGATGGCGCCTAACACACTTTCTAGGAAAGCTGGACATAACGATAATGAATTATAATACAAGACATGATAGAAAATTACATAAGTCTAATACCTTACTATAGAATAATAGTACCAATACATGATAAATTTCCAAAAATTGGTGAATACAAAGTCATGAGCTCTAAACGGAAATTCAAGTCTGAAAGAAAGTCAAATACACTATTGTCTGAAATAAGGACAACAATACATAAGAAAAGAGACACCAACACAAGGATCAAGAATACAACTCTATCTCGTCTCTGATGATCAACTCGGATACATGCCTCAACAACCAATGACTTGTCCGACAACTTGATTTGCACAATTAAGTCAGGGTGTAGCATGAGTACAACAGACCCCATATACTCAACAAGTATCATAACTAACCTCAGCGAGGGAAAAGCAATAAGAATTATAAATTCTACTCGCTAAAACCTGTACAGTTTATAAATTCAACAAGTACAAAACGATAACATGATCAAGTTATAAAGCACAGAAAGAATGGTCCCCGTGTACACATCTTATCAACTACCATGCCCAGTCAATAGTCCAGCATATAAATATTATATGCAAGTAAATCAGATAATTAACCAAGGAAATTGCAAGTAAAGATGAAATGTAATGACCAAACAACAGTGGCCAACTTTTCCTCATAATTTCCATAATATTACCAAAGCACCGATCAGCTTCTTCAATCCGCGTGTACACCGTCAAGAGAGAAACATAAGAGGGTGATACTGTGGATGGATCCATATCCACACATTGCATGGTGTAGTCACGTGCAATAATCATACTCCGCCTGGCGTGGTCACATGCTCAATATCATAGATCCACCCGGCGTGGTCATATGCATAATATCACAATCTGCTCGGTGTGGTCACATATATACAACACAATCCACCCGACTTCGTCATATGCATAACAGCATAATGTGTCCGGCATAGGTATCCAATCTAAATCACATCACACAAAATCAAATATACAATAATGCATGTATATGATCAATGAATGTCAGATTTCATGCTCCTGGACTAGTATAAGTGGCATGCTAATGTGTATGCATGTGCAAAATATGCTATCATAACTTAATTGGTAGGTTAATCAAAAAAAAAAGTACATATCAAGTTCAATAAGGATATTATTCTCTATGTAACCTAAAAACATGGATCAAATAGCTCATAAATGGGTCACAACTAAGAGGAACATCACAGATTAAAGCTTAACAATCAATTAAAGGCATGACATAGCATAAGAACTACCCCGAGCATGGATCAATACCTGGTGCTCGCACATGGGCTCAACCCCCACACATATGCACACCCATAACACATAACTATCACAAATAACTGACAACTAGTGCCCAACCAAGTTTAGTCAAGATACTTACCTCAAGCAAGCCAATCACTCCTCTAACAATCCCTTTCCGCGTGAATCAACCTTGAGACGACCCGAATCTAACCAAATTAACTTAATATAATCAATAAAAGTCATAGGAATTGATTCCAAATGATAAAGCTAAAATCTTTAACCAAAATAAAAAAAGTCAACCCAAATGTAAACCTCGGGCTCGCACCACAGAACTCGACCAAACTCACAAATTCCAAACACTCATTCCGATAAGAGTCCAACTATATCAAATCATCCAATTCGACCTCGAATCGACCTTCAAATCCTCACTTTATGTTTTAGAAAAGTTTTACAAGAATCTCCAATTTCTCCATTTCGAATCACTAATAAAAAAGTAAAATTGAGGTTTGAATCATGAAATATTAACGAATCCGAGTCAACAACAAATACCCTAATCTAAATCATGAAATCCCCTTCAAAATCGCCCAAAACTCAGCTCTCTATCTCAAAATGTGATAAAATACCAAAAGACCTTGAAATAGAGTACTATATAGGTCTTCCCATGGGTTCTCTTCGCGACCAGGGGACCTGTTTCGCGATCGCAAAGAACAAATCATCCGCTGCTAAAATTGCTTCTTCGCGATCATGGTCTGAAGCACGCGAATGCGATCCTCAGCTATACTGGCCTACACAAATGCAGCCCCTACATGCGCACACGAAGGCCAACAACTGGCACCCCCTTCCAGCTATTCCTCTACGTGATCGCGACATGTAGAGGGTGAACACGATGAATATCTCCCTTATAGGCTACGAGAACACGAAAGCCATCTTGCGAACGCGATGATTAAATCCTCAGCCACCCAAATCACACTTTGTGGTTGTGACTGCCCATACGCAATTGCCATGAACTGCAAAACATCAGAAACTAGCAACTCTAACTCATGAAGAAATGGCCCACAGCCTATCCGAAACATACCTGAGACACCCGGGAACCCGTCCAGCCACACCAACCAATCCCAAAACACTAAAACAACCTACTCGAAATCTCATATCACGCCACGAATAGAATCCCATTTCAAGCCTAATGTACTAATGAACTTTCAACTTACAAATCTTATGTCGAACCACATCAAATCAAGTCCAAAATAACAATATGAAGCTATTGGAACCATCAAAACCACATTCCAGAGTCGTCTATACAAAAGTCAAACTCCGGTCAACTCTTAAAAGTTAAGCTTCCAACATTGGGACTAGCTATCCCAATTCACTTTAAGACCTTCCCGAAACTAATCTAACCACCCCAACAAGTCACATAACTACAAATAAACATAGAATAGAAAATAAAAAGGGGAACGGGGCTATAATACACAAGGCGACCGGTCGGGTCGTTACATTCTCCCCCTCTTAAACAAACGTTCGTTCTAAAATGGGTCTAGAATCATACATGGAGTCTCAAAAAGGTGACAATATCTGCTCCACATCTCCTGCTTGATCTCCCAAGTAGCCTCCTCGACCGACTAACCTTTTCAATAAATATTCAAAGATGCTATATTCTTTGGTCTCAACTTTCGAACCTTCCAATCCAAGATAGACACCGTCTCCACATCGTAAGTCAAATCCCCATCTAACTGCACTATGTTGAAGTAAACATGTGACGGATCACAATTGTACTTCCGAAGCATACAAACACGAAACACTAGGTGAACTCCCGATAGACTAGGTCGCGAGGCAAGTCTATAGGCTGCATCTCCAACTCTATCAAGCACCTTAAAAGGGCCAATATAACATGGGCTCAACTTGCCATTCTTGCTGAACCGCATCACACCCTTCATGGGCGAACTCTAGGTAGAATTTTCTTCCCAGTATATATGCAACATCGCGAGCCTTCCTATCAGCATAACTCTTCTGCTTGAATTATGTTGTATGAAGCCGCTTCTGGATCAACTTTACCTTCTCCAAAGTATCATAGACCAAATCAGTGCCTAAAAACCTAGCCTCCCCAGGTTGAAACTAACCAACTAGAGAACGGCATAGACTCTCATATAAGGCTTCACAGGGAGCCATTTGGATACTCGTTGATAGTTGTTGTTATAGGCAAAATATGATAACCGAAGTAACTGATCCCATGAACCTCCGAAGTCAATAATACACGCACGTAACATGTCCTCCAAGATCTAAATAGGGCGCTCGGGCTGCCTATCGGTCTAGAGATGAACTGTTGTACTAAGCTCTACCTGTGTGCCCAAATATCGTTGCACCGCTCTCCAAAAATGCAATGTGACCTAAGTGCCTCGATCCAATATAATAGACAAATGCACACCATGAAGGCAAACAATCTCACGAATGTAAATCCGAGCCAGCTGCTCTGAAGAGTAGGTAGTCACAACTAGAATAAGTGTGCAGACTTGCTTTGTCTGTCCACAATAACCCATACTGAATCAAATTTCCTCAAGGTCTGTTGAATTCGAACTACAAAATCCATCGTGATACGCTTCCACTTCCCCTCTGAGATTTCTAGCCTCTGAAGCAAACCACCTGGTCTCTGATGCTTGTACTTCAACTGCTGACAACTCAAACATCGAGCAGCATACTTAACGATATCTTTCATCATCCTTTGCCACCAATAGTGCTGCCTCAAATTCGAGTAAATATTCGTGTCACCTGGATGAATGGAATACCGTGATTTATGTGCCTCCTCAAGTAACAACTCTCACAACCCATCCACATTCGGGACACAGATCCGACCATGCATCCTCAATACCCCATCATATACAATAGTAACCTCTTTGACATCACTGTGCTGAACTGTGTCCTTCAGGACAAGCAACTAGGGATCATCACATTGATGCTCCTTGATGTGCTCAAACAAATAAGACTGTGAAACCACGCAAGCAAGAATCTGGTTAGGTTACGAAATGTCTAACCTCACGAACCGATTGGCCAAAGCCTGAACATCTAATGCCAAAAGCCTTTCCCCAACTGAAAGATAAGCTAGACTACCCATGCTATGAGAATTCCTACTCAAAGCCTCGGCCACCATATTGTCCTTCCCCAGGTGATAAAGAATGGTGATATCTTAGTCCTTTAGTATCTCTACTGTCTCAATTTTAGATCCTTTTTCTTGAACAAGTCTTGTATAATCCTGTGACATGTGAACACCTCACAAGACAAGTCGTAGAGATGATGCCTCCAAATCTTCACTGTGTGAACAATGGATTCCAACTCCAAATCATGTACATGGTAGTTCTTCTCATGGGTCTACAACTAACGTGAAGCAAACTCTACCATTCTAAATTAACGTACATTCAATGGCAATCCATGAACAATCACAATAAACTATATAAGAACTCATCCCGAAGGTAAACCCAGAACTGAAGTTGTCGTCAATGTAGTCTTGAGCTTCTAAAAGCTCTCATCAAACTCATCGGACCACCTAAATAGGGTTCCCTTCTTGGTCAATCTAGTCAAAGGTGGAGTAATGGACGAGAAACCCTCCACAAAATGGAGATAATATCCGGCCAAACCAAGGAAACTCTGAATCTTAGTAGCAGAAGACAGTCTCGGCCAACTCTGAACTGCCGCTATCTTCTTTAGCATATAACTTCTTCTCCGTCAAAGTATGGAGCACGTCATCATATTCTACTCATGAGACTGTTGGCTGCATGAATACACCAATATATCATCAATGAAAACTATGACTAAGGAATCAAGATAAGGCTAAAATACACTGTTCATCAAGTGCATAAAGGCTGCTGGGGCATTGGTCTGTCAAAAAGACATCACCAAAAACTCATAATGACCATACCAGGTTCTAAAAGCCATCTTCGGAATGTCTGAATCCTAGATCTTCAACTGATGATACCCCAACCTCAAATCAATCTTTGAGAACACTCTAGTTCCCTAAAACTGATCAAATAAGACATCAATACGCGGTAGTTACTTGTTACTGACTGTAACTTTGTTCGGCTGCCTATAATCAATACACATGCTCATAGAACCATCCTTCTTCTTCACAAATTGAATCAGTGCACCACAAGGCAAAACACTAGGCCTGATGAAGCCCTTATCATTTACTCTTACAACTGTTCCTTCAACTCCTTCAACTCTATATGTGCCATATTATACGGTAAAATAGAGATAGGCAGAGTGACCAACACCAGATCGATACCAAAATCAATGTCCCTATTGGGCTACATGCCTGACAATTCTGCTGGAAATACATATGGGAAACCTGTCACATATGGGAACTGACTAAACGGTAGGGGTACCAACACTAACATCCCTCACAAAGGACAAATATTAAATCACCCTACTAACAATAAAATCTAAGTAACCTCTCAACTCAACCCTAGGAAACCCCAGCATTGCCAACATCGCGGTCTTTTCGTGATAATCAAGAATAGCGTGGCAAGGTGACAACCAATCCATGCCTAGAATCACATCAAAACTGACCATACTGAGTAAAAATAGATCAATCCTAGTCTAACAACCTCCAAGTGTAACCACACACGACAGATGTACCCAATCAACCACAATAAAATCTCCCACCGGTATAGATACATGAATAGACTTAACTAAAGAATCACAGGGAATATTAAAATAACGAGCGAAGTATGATGACACATATGAATAAGTTGAATCGGGGTCAAATAACCTTAAAGAATCCATGTGGAATACTAAAACAATACATATAATTACGCTGTCATAAGCAACTACCTCTATCCTGGTGGGAAATGCATAGAAATGAGCCAAAGCACCACCTGAACAGCCTCCCCCCCAAAGGCGAATTCGTGTTGACTGAGCCACATGCCTAGCTGCTTGTGCGCGTGGAGTAGCTGCTGGTGCTCAAATCATAGGCTGAGAGCTCGGCTGTGGAACTCTACTTAGTCGTCTAAGGCAATCTCTCTTGAGATGACTTGAGTCTCCGCTCTCATAAAACCCCCTTCGTAAGGCTGCTGACCCTGATAACATGATGAGCTGACCGTGGAGACCTAAGCAAAGGAAGCACGGTAAGAATTTTGTGCCAGCAGAGCACTGAATGATGACTAAGTTGGGTGTGCACTATAGGAGATGTGGCTAAATAAAGAACCACGAGGAATATGAAAATCTGTCTAAACGCGCAAGAAGGACGAACTCTGTTCTAATGTTATTGGCCTCCAGATGGGGCACTGCTGAAAGCAGCTGAACCACGATGACTTTTAGCCTCCTGCTCCTCACGCTCAAGCCTACAAACCTGCTCCAATCGTCTAGCAGTCTCGACTACCTAGTCAAACCTAGCATTCGTCTCCACCTCTCGAGCCATACTATAATGTAAACCATAGTTGAGGCCATCAATAAACCTCTTGATCCTCTCCCTCTCACTAGGAACCAACCATATAGCATGACGTGCAAAATTTGAAAATCTCATCTCGTACTGGGTCAAAGTTATACCCTCCTGGTGTAGCTTCTCAAACTCTATACACAACTCTTCTTTTCGAGTTTGTAGGACAAACTTCTCTAAGAAGAAAATGAAGAACTCATGTCATATAAGTGGTGCTACGCTAGCTGGCCTGCCTAACTCATTTACCCTCCACCACCTAAAGTTGCCTCTGTTAGTTGAAGAGTAGTAAATGCACCCATACTAGTGTCAAAAATACATGTTGTGTGAAGAATCCACTGACACTAGTATAGAAATTCTTGTCCATCCTCTGACTCTCCTTCGCTAAAATCTGGTGATTTAAGTCTCCCAAACCATTGAACCTCTTCTTCTCCTCATCAGTCATCGATAGACCAACCTCGGCCCGAGCAGCAACAACCAACTGAATTAGTAACATCCCTGGTGTCAGATGACCCTGAGCTTGCTGCTCTAGAGTATAGGCAGTTGGAGTCTGGGTACCTCCCCATCTTTATAGGTAGCTGGTGCAACTGGGATCAAAACCGCCGGAACCACGCTCGTGCACAAGATCAAAATATGATCCAAGGCCTCCTGAAGAGCAAGAATAACTATAGATGTTACCGGTGTCTGAGTTTGTCCATCCGGCTCAACAATATCTGGAACCTGCTCCTCAACTGGAGAAACTGATGGCTCTACATGTGTTACCTTAGCTCTAGTGTGAGCCTCACCTCGGCCTCTTGCGGACTTAGCTGGTGGAGCTGGTGCCTGTCTGCCTGATCCGGTTGCACGTGTCCTCACCATTTGTGAGAGAATAGAAGAGAAAAGGTTCAAACTTCGAAACTAACGAACCTAGACGACAAGAATGCAAGAAAGTGAATTTTCCTTACAATTCAGTAGCTTCTCAAAGATAAGTACAGACATCTCCATACTGATCCGCAAAACTCTACTAAACTTCCTCATGACTCATAAAATCTATGGCTCTGATACAGACTTATCACGACCCAAAATCCAACCAGTCGTTATGGTACCTAACACACTTGTTAGGCAGAACGAACATAACAATAATGAACCATAATAGCATAAATGGCAAAAGACTACATAACTCTAAAACCTTACTTTAGCATAACAATACCGATACATGATAAATACCCCAGAACTAGTAAATAGAGAGTCATAAGCTCTAAAACAGGAATACAAATCTGGAAAAAATCCAAACACAATATTTTCTAACATAAAGACAACAGTACATAAGAAAAGAGACTCCAAGATTGTGGTGAAGAATGCAGTTCTACCGCGTCTCTCGGTGATCAACTCAGATATATGCCTCAGTTGCGGATGACTCGGTTCGACACCTGGATCTGCACAATTAAATGTAGAGTATAGCATGAGTACAATTTACCCCATCTACTCAGCAAGTATCATAACTAACATCAACGAGGTAAAAGTAACAAGAACTACAAATGATACTCGTTATAACCTATACAATTCATAAATTCAACAAGTACAGAATGATACCATGATCTAGTCATAAAGAACATAAAGAATGATCCCAGTATACACAGTTTATCAAGTACTCTGCTCAGTCAGTAATCCAGCATAAAGATGATTTGCAAGTAAATCAGGTAAATAACTAAGGAAATTGCAAGTAAGGATGAAATGCAATAACCAAACAACACTTGCCCGATTTCCTCAGAATTTCCATAACAGTACCAAACTAATTATCACTTTTCCTGAATGTCCATGTACACAATCAAGAGAGAAACATGAGAGGGTGATCCTAGATCCATATCCACACACTGAACGGCGTAGTCATATGCAATAAACATACTCCTCCCAGCGTGGTCACGAGCTATATATCATAATCCGTCCGGCGTGGTCACATGCTCAATATCACGTATTCGCTACCACAATCCGCTCGGCATGATCATATTTATACAACACAATCCGCCCGGCGTGGTCACGGGTCTAACAACTTAATCTGCTCATCATGGTTACATGCATAACCACATAATCCACCACGCGTGATCAGGGGAATCCAATCAAAATTACATCACACATAAGCAAAAATATAGTAGAACACATATATATGATCAATGAATATCAAATTTCATGCTCCTGGACAGGTATAAGTGACATGCTAAAGTGTATGCATGTGCAAAGTGTGCTATCAGAGCTCAATCGGCAATTTCATCACAAAACAAATTTCAAATAATAAGTTCAATCAGGATATTAGTCTCTATGGAACCTCAAAACATGGATCAAATAACTCAAAAATGGGTTAAAACTAAGAGGAACATAGCCTAAGCACTATCCCAAGCATGGATAAATACGCTAGTGCTCGCATATCGGCTCAACACCCACACATATGCACACCCAGAGCACGTAACTATCACAAATAACTCAGACAACTAGTGCCTCAACCCAGTTTAGGTAAGGTACTAACCTCAAGAAACCCAAATAACTTCTCTAACAAGCCCTTCCCGTGTGAATCAACCTTCGGATGACCCGAATCTAGCCAAATTAACCTAATATAATGATTAAAAGTCATAGGAGTTGATTCCAAATAATAAAGCTAAGATCTTTAACCAAAATAAAAAAGTCAACCCATAAAGTTAACCTCGGGTGCCACGTCTCGGAACCCGACCAAACTCACAAATTTTTAATACCCATTCCAATACGAGTCCTACCATGCCAAAAGAATCTAATTCCAACCTCAAATCGATCTTGAAATCCTCAATTATATTTTAGAAATGTTTTGAAAAAAAGTCCCAATTTCTCCAATTCAAATCACTAACCAAAGTTTGAATCATGAAATAATAACAAATCCGAGTCAAAAAACACTTCTCCAGATCCAAATCATGAAAATCCGCTCCAAAATAGCCCAAAACCGATCACTCTAACTCAAAATGTGAAATAACAAAAACCCTCGAAATAAAGTACTATGTAGGTCTGCCCAGGGTTCCTCTTCGCGATCGCGTGCGATCGCGAAGAACAAATCATCCGCTGAGAAAATTGCTTCTTTGCTAACACGGTCTCAAGCCTGCAAATACGATCCCTCAGCTCAACTGGCCTATGCGAACGCGGCCCCCCGCACGCGACTACGAAAGCCAACTACTGGCGCCTTGTTCTAGCTATTCCTCTACGCGGTCACAACATATAGGAAGCGAACGCGATGAATATCTTTGCTCCAGACTATGCAAACATGATATCCATCTCACGAATGCGATGAGTAACTCCTCAGCCACCCAAATCGCACTTCTCGATCGCTACTTCCCATAAGCGATCGCGATGAACTACAGAACATAAGAAACCAACAACTCCAAAACATGAAGAAACGAACTGTGGCCCATCCAAAACACTTCCTAGACCCCCGAGACCATCTCGAATCACACCAACCATCCCAAAACACAAACCAACCTACTCGAGGCCTCAAATCACACAAAACAACGTCAAAACTATCAATGGCACCCAATTCAAGCCTAATGGACTAATAAACTTTTAACTTCTAAAACTCATGCCAAACCATATCAAATATCCTCCGAATGACCTCAAATTTTGCATGCAAGTCCCAAATGACTCAATGGGCCTATTCTAAGTCCTGGAACCAAAATCCAAACCCAATATGAACAAAGTCAAATCCGGATCAAATCTCTCAACTTTCCAAACTTTTAATTTTCCAAATTTCGCCAAAAAGTACCAAACCAGCCTACGGACCTCCAAATCCAAATCTGGACATACGATAAGTCCAAAATCACCAAGCAAATCTATTGGAACCATCAAAATAACATTCCGGAGTCGCCTACACAAAAGTCACACTCCGATCAACTCTTACAACTTAAGCTTCCAACCTTGGGAATAAGTGTACCAATTCACTCCAAGAAATTCCCGAAACTAGTCCAACCATCTCGGTAAGTCAGATAACCACAAATGAACATAGAAGAGGCAATAAATAAGGAGCACAAGGCTACAATATACAAAATGACCAGTCGGGTCGTTACAACACAATTCTCTCATCTGCACACTGTATAAGTCTAACGAGTTGCATCAAGCCATAACCATATTTCAAGATATAATCACAAGATGTACCACATAACTCATTTACTCACAGTAATATCTCTAGATTGTAATAGCCACTCTTTACTGAATCTAGTACCAACAACATACCCCATATTATATAAAACTTAGTTCTAAACCTTCCAAACATAATAAATGACGATAGAAACACGTAGAAACTCATAAGTACTCTTCAGGTCAATAAGTCATTGATCTCTCTCACCCGAAAAATACCATTGCCGAACTCTGAAATGACTGATGGAATTATTCTTCCAAACATACCTTATCCCAATCCAAATGTGCACTTTCCAGGTCCAATAATCTTATCCCTCCCAGTATAAGCTGCTCGACCGATATGCCATACCAAATTCCACCTAAAGCCGCATACGACGCAATTCGTGCATCCAATAACAATAGCCCAAATATAACCAACCATAGAAAAGGAACTAAATAAGATAACTACCCAATCAGTCAAACAAGTAAAACCCTAACGACACCATGCTATGAATTCATCCTACAAGGGAGAACAAAACACATGAAATAACCATGAAGAATCTCATTGTAACATAACCCCACTGTGGCACGTAGCCCAGTCCAAACATATCGATCCACATGGAATACCCATCGAGCCTCAATGCTCACAATGAACAACTACATGCATAGCAACAACAACCACATGAAGTGCGTGACCACAACTACGAAGAAATGGATAGCACAATATACCAAAAATAGGAAAACCATAACTAGGCCATAATAAACAATTCAACACCCCAAGAACCATCTCGCTCAAATTTCACCACATGGCCCAAACATAACCATATCATGTGTGTGAATAGTCAACAAATCTCACAACCCATCGTAGCATAATAGAATAACAATGAGAGATATCAAGACATGAAATAAGGTCAACTTTAGTCGATGACACACCCCTAACAATAGTTATAATGAGTGAACAACCCCGATCCGATGCGGAATACACATTCACACTAGGCCTACGAACAGACTCCCAAATCTATTTCAATCATCCTAGAATAGGTAAATAACCTTCCAAAGGTACACATTAATGTACCCATAATGTGTACAATAAGCTTCCTAACCCTTAACATACTTTCACGATCTGAAACCAAGGAGTAGTCCGCCTATGAGAACATATAGCCTCTAAACCTCAAGAATACAGGGATATCAATATCGGATCTCCAACTTTCCCACCCAAATAAATAATATGTCACTCATACACCATCGTCTCATGAGATATACTCTCATAACCCTTTTGCGTCACATAGCAAAACCTAAACATGAATAGTCACAAACCAGATGATTAATAAAATACTAGCCAAGTCATCTGTAAATCTATGCACAATGCGTGTCCTACAACTTATATCCTTCACATGCTGACTAGAACTCATGACTTTCCTTTGGAATTTAAACTAAACCTCGCCAATGCAATCTCGATCCCACACGGCACACCGCAACATTCATTCTAACTCGTGAAAATACGAAAATCCCATAATCAACTTCGAATGACAAGTAGGATAACCACCTCATCAACCAAGAACCTTCCATTTAACTCAATATAGGAGAGCATCACAACACACAACAAATCTTCTATACCCGTAGAAAATGTCAACCTAAAGCCGTGGTCAAAATAGTCACGAGCTCTTCGCAACCCATTCGCACATAACAAAGCCATTAGAACTACATCCCTCTAAATTATCCAAGTCACATAGACAGCTAAAACCAAAGTACCTCAACATGAAGATGCATGCGTTGAAGAACCCTTTAATGCATTTGAATCTTCTTTTTTCATATCTCTAATCATGCCATATAGAATCAATAGTGATATAGAAATATTGCAAGTCCCAATACCATCCAAGGGACATCTCAATCTTAACCACATAGTAATTTGGTAATCCTTGGATACCACATATGAACTTGGAACCTGTTAGATCATTCTCGAGAGTAATCCACCCTGGTCCATCCTCTAATGCACAACCAATACGCACTAAACAACATGCGCATTATTGACACATGAATATCCGAAAGAAGTAACCAAATGATTCCTTTTTCCTTGCATACTACGTTCACAATTAATGTCAAACTTGAATCATCCCAATATTTCTTTATACACATAAAGTATAGTACACCCTGTAAGCAGTATATACCTTGCTCGAACCATCCTCAAAGTTATCCTCTCCTTGTCATAATTAATTCGCAAGTGTCGCATAGTCCAGAAGCTGATATAAAACATTACCATTCAGTCTGATTGTTATTAGAAGACTCCACGAGTTAGCTAGAAGCCATAGGACACAATATTTGTAACTCCCAATACCCTTCCTTTAGAAGCCATAGGACACATAAAACACTCCAAAAGCTCTTCCAAATGCATACTCATCCTAGTGAAAGTCGTATGAACTTCCTCAAGAGATCCGATCTCTGATTATATGACATCCACTCCACAAGATAGAAAGAAAAACTATTCATAGAACCCTCATAAGGATCATACAACCTCACACCTTCTTGCATGAGATAACCCACCTGCTTAGCCTCTAACATACAACTCCCAATGACCCCACCATGTCAACAACTACTACACAATCAATCAATCATCCTGAATCCCTACTCACAAACCAGATACAAAAATCCACTTCATCCCACAAATGAATAGTTGAAAGATCTACTAACACATCCACGTCTAGGTGTAGACAACACATTGGGAGGATAATTGAGCATCCATATCCCCTTGTTGTTGATTCGCGACATCACAAGATGCCGGTGCATAAGTGATACCGAGCGCGCAACATCACATACGAGTGAATAGAAAATAATCAAAGATATAAGCTCCAGGCTGAAACAAAGTTAAACGATAAGGAAAGAAAGATGGGAAGCTTCCAAGATGCCCTATAGCCTCTTCAATATAGGTATTGACTTCATCATATCGATCCAAAAGGCTCTACTAAACACTTTCTCATGACTCATAGATCCTATGAAACTAGAGCTCCGATACTAACTTGTGCCGACCCAAAACCACACCAAGTCGTGATGGCACTTAACCCAACATGATAGGTAATTCAAACAGTATAAGTTACTACAACAATGAATATTCATCAATATTATAAATATAATTGCAAACGGATTCAATTTAACTACCCCAAAGACTGGTGATACAAGTCATGAACCACTATGATTTAGTTTTACAAATCCAGTAAAAGGAATAAATACAAAATAAGTTTAAAGGTTACATAAACAAAAATGAGGTCCTAATCTACCATGAACTAATGGTAGCTTGAATCTAGGACGCTAATACAATTTCAATGCCTTCCTTTTTCATCCACAGCAGCTCACTCCAAGAATCGGTACGCAAGGGGCATAAGTGTAATATGAGTACAACTGACCCGATATACTCAATAAGTATCTTGACTAACCTCAGAGAAGTAGTGGCGATATTTTAAGTCAAAAGATACTTACTTTCCAAAACCTGTGCAACTCAATAACATGTATAATACTAAGAAAATGTTCTAGGAAGACAATTACAGAATAAAGAATATCAATAGTAAAGTTGCACATTAAGATAGGGTAATAAAACTAACTCTACCAATTAGACATGTTCAACAAATCCAACTTACACCAGCCCCGCTCACAAAGAGATATGTACCATATAATGTGTATTATACTCTTATATTATTGTAAACCTATGTCTGATATGATCTGATTCCATACCAATCCCAAATAATACCTTCAATAGAAATTATGAGAATCCGATGCATTGATGCATGATGACAATTTCCTATTTACACCAATCCGTTACACTACCAACAACTCAATAAAACCTTAGATATCAACTCAACAGATGTAATTCCATCTTGACAACAAAATCGTTAAATAACAATAAAGGCACAAATTACATGTAAAATGCAACATAAAACATGTAAAATGCACAACAACCCATAAATAATTCACTTCCATAATCAAGGTATCACCTTAGATATCAACTCAATAACTCAATAAAACCTTAGGTATCGACTCAACACATGTAATTCCATCTTGATAACAAAATCATTAAATAATAACAAAGGCACAAATTACATGTTAGATGCAACGTAAAAACATGTAAAATGCACAACAAATCATAAATAATTCACTTGCATAACTAAGGTATCATCCAACTTAACAACAAGTCATCAAATAGAAGCAAAAAGATATGGCACCTCATGCCTACATTTTGTCACAATAACAATATCCACCCTTATTACACCTCCCTGACACAATAAAAAATATACACATGTATCACCCTGCCCTAACACAATCCAATATCCAATTGTATCACTCCTCCCTAACACAATAAGAATATCCAACCGCATAGCTCTGCCCTGACACAATCACAATATTCAACCTTATCGCTTTACCCTGACACAATAACAATATCCAATAATATCGATTTTTCCTAACACAATCACAATTGCACAACAAGAACCTCAAGTGATCACCCCAACATGTCCACATGTTCCACAATCACAACAATACAACAACAATACAACATAACAAATCGTCATCAAAAGGCATATCCTCATAACTCATCAATAAATTGAATAAGGATATGATAATAATAAAAATGTGGATGGTGTTTAACTTATAAACCATGATTACGGTTAAATCAATATAGCAATAAATTTTAAAAAGTCATACAAAGGATCACATATGTTTCACAGAGTGCACATATCCCAATTAAGGCACAAAATAAGAACAAGTACGGATGTATGTTCATAACATACATGTATCTACCTCTGAGGTAATTTTAGCATAAATCTCAAAATTATTTCATCATGTTCAAAGTAAGTCACCAATAGCCTTAACATTAGCATATATATATGTATGTATGTATATAAAATCCCCAAATATTAAAAATAATTAAAAAGGAAAAATTCCCTCAACAAAAGCTATGCAAGACACTTACCTCAAACGAGTCAAACCAATACTCTAAAAATTCCTTCCCCCACGAATCGATCTCTCAATGACTTGAATCTACTTAAAAATACCTTAATAACATCAAATAGTGCCACAGGAATTAAACCCAAGTGATAAAGGTCAAAATCTTTAATCAAATACTCAAAGTAAACAAAAAAGCCTACTAGGGCCCGCACCCTGGAACCTAACAAAACTCACAAATCCTGAACACTCATTCGAATATAAGTCCGTTTATACAAGTTTCATCTAAAACCAACTCCAAATCAGGGTTCAAATCTCCATTTTTACTTTAGAAAAGTTTATCCAAAACCCCCAATTTTCTCTCTTAGATTTCGTCAACTATAAGCCAAAATCAAAGAAGGAATCAAGAATAATAATTGAATCCAAGTCAAAAGCACTTACCCCTACCCCCCCCCCCAAATCCATGTGGTGAAAATCGCCCAAATCCGATGTCACGACCCCAAATCCTAAGCCGACCGTGATGACGCCTATCATGGAACTAGGCTAGCCAACCATTACAGACTATTATAATATTTCATAATTCACCAAAATTAGCAGATTTTAAAACAGCAAAAATGAGATGAACAATTTATACACTTTCCCAAAACCTGGAGTCAACTGTCATGAGCATCTAGGACTGTAACTACAATGTACAATACGGTGACTTGCTACTGCAAAAGCCTGAAGTACAAAAGACAAAAACTATGCACTGAGGAAAGGAAAGGAGGTGATTTGGGGACGCTGAGCAGCTACCTTGATCCTCGAACAACTCTAGGTGCGTCCGAAAATCAACTAGTGAGATGGTCCGGTACCTGGATCTACACATAGAGGTGCAGGGAGTAACGTGAGTACGTCAACTCAGTAAGTAATCAAAGTAATTAAAACTTAAGTATAGTGACGAGCATTTATAAATCATGTAAATCCATATAATGAATAACAGTGGAAATGAATAAATCAAGCCAGGAATCTACATTCCGAATATTTCATAAAACTCCAGTTTCCATTTAAAAAACTCATATAAAATCATTTTTCCAACTTTATCATCAGAGGCTCAGTGTAAAGAAGAGTGAAAAATAGTAGTTTCATAAAATATAAGCCCCTCAGGCACAGTATCACTCACAATAAAGCCTCTCGGGCAAGCCTCTCAGTCACTCGTACCCAGCAAGTACCAGGATTACCCATAACTACTGCAGCGGGCAGCCTGATCACACACACATACACACACACACGCACATATATATATATATATATATATATATATGTGTGTGTGTGTGTGTGTATACACACACACATACCATTGTGGCATGCAGCCCCATCCTTATAACATACGTTGTGGCGTGCAACCCGATCCATATAATAGTCGACTGCACCCACTGGGGTGTACAGACTCCGGAGTGGCTCCTACAGCCCAAGCGCTACATTTGTTGTGGCGTGCAGCCCGATCCAGGGATGTGGTTATTGGTGATGATGGTGTCATGAGGATGGTGTCCGATATGTGTCTTTCATGGTTGGGGAGAAGGTGTCACCTATGAAAGGTGTTATGAGGTTCGGGAATAACCACATGACACCATCCTCATGACACTATCATCACCAATAACCACATCCCTGAAGAACAAGCAAGTGTTGATCATCATACTAGCGTGCTCTAATCTGATCATAAAGAGAAGACCTGGAAGCTACACAAGCCAATACCCGCAGGGGCTCTGATAGATCTAATCTCACCAACTGACCCGCTAAAGCCTGAACATCAAGTGTTAATGGTCGCTCAGCTACTGGAAGGTAGGCTAGACTCCTCAAACTCTCCGCTCTGCGACTCAAGGCATCGGCCACTACATTGGCCTTCCCCGGATGATATAAAATAGTGAGGTCATAATACTTGAGAAGCTCCAACCATCCCCTCTGATGCAAATTCAGATCCTTCTGCTTAAGAAGATGCTGCAAACTACGGTGATCAGTGAAAAATGCACTCCATATAAATAATGATGCCAAATCTTCAAGGCGTAGACAATAGCTGCTAGCTCAAGATCGTGCACTGGAAAATTCTTATCTTTCACCTTCAACTGTCTGGACGCGTAGACAATCACCCTACCGTCCTGCATCAAAACCACTCCAAGGCCAACTCTCGAGGCATCACAGTAAACTGTATAAGAACCTGAAACCGCAGGCAAAACCAACATCGGAGTTGTAGTCAAAGCTGACTTGAGCTTCTGAAAGCTCTCCTCACACTCTACAGTCCACCTGAACTGAGCACCCTTTTGGGTCAGTCTGGTCATAGGTGCTGCAATAGATGAAAATCCCTCCATAAAACGGCGATAGTACCCTGCCAAACCAAGGAAACTGCGAATCTCGGTAGCTGATGATGGTCTAGGCCAGCTCTGCACCGCCTCTAACTTCTTCGGATCAACCTGAATACCCTCACTGGACACCACACGCCCCAAGAATGCTACTGAATCAAGCCAGAACTCACACTTCAAAAATTTTGCATCCAATGTCTTCTCTCTCAAGGTCTAAAGCACAACTCTCAAATGCTGCTCATGATCCTCCCGAGATTGGGAATACACCAAGATATCATCAATAAACACGATGAAGAAGAAATCCAGATAAGGCTGGAATACACTGTGCATCAAGTGCATAAAGGGTGTTGTGGCATTGGTCAGCCCGAATGATATAACCAGAAAATCATAATGACCATATCTATTCCTGAAAGCAGTCTTCGGAATGTCTAGCCCCCGAATCTTCAACTGATGATAGCCGGAACACAAGTCAATCTTTGAAAAGGCCCTAGCACCCTGCAACTGATCAAACAAGTCATCTATACGAGGCAAGGGATATTGGTTCTTCACCGTAACCCTATTCAGCTGCCGATAATCAATACACATATGCATAGAACCATCCTTCTTCTTCACAAACAACACTGGTGCACCCCAAGGTGACACACTAGGCCGAATGAACCCATTATCTAGTAGTTCCTGAAGTTTCTCCTTTAATTCCTTTATCTTTGCTGGTGCCATACGATAAGGTGGAATAGAAATAGGTTGAGTGCCTGGCACCAGTCAATACCAAAATCAATGTCCCTGTCAGGTGGCATGCCCGGCAGGTCTGCAGGAAACACGTCCGGAAAGTCACGGACCACAGGAACCGAATCAATAGCGGGAGTCTCACCACTGACATCCCTCACGAAATCCATATACGATAAACAACCCTTCTCAGCCATACGTTGAGCCTTCAGGAAGGAAATCACCCTAACAGGCATATACTCATAAGAACCTCTCTACTCAACCTGTGGACACCCTAGCATAGCTAAGGTCACGGTCTTAGCTTGACAATCAAGAACAACATGACACGGAGATAACCAGTCCATGCCCAATATCATATCAAAATCGACCATGCTAAATAACAATAGGTCCACTCGGGTCTCCAGACCCCCAATAGATACCACACACGACCAATACACATGGTCCACAACAATAGTATCTCCCACCGAAGTCGACACATGAACAGATGTAACTAAAGACTCACGGGGCATATCCAGAAAATAGGCAAAATATGAAGAAACATAGGAATATGTAAAACCAGGGTCAAATAAAGCCAAAGCATCTCGGTGACAGACTGAGACAATACCTGCGATCACTACATTGGAGGCCATAGTATCTGGCCTGGCTGGAAATGCATACATACGGGCCTGACCTCCATCTACTCGACTTCCCCCTCTAGGGCACCCTCTAGTTGACTTATTACCACCCCTGGCTGCCTGGGTGGGTGGTGAAATAACTGGAGCTAAAGTTGAAGGCTGGCTCGTAAGCTAAGATGGGCCTCCAAGAAGATGAGGACACTGCCTCCTCATATGCCCGAACTCTCCACACTCATAACAACTCCCTGGAGCTGGAGACGGGAACTGAATAGAACCTATGACACCAGAATGGCCACTAAGAGAACCATGCATAGAGTTACTCTGAACTGATGGTTCTCAAGCTGCACTCTGGGCTGGAAGGGAACCGAATGAAGAACCGCCTGGCTGAGAACTACGGGGACCATTCCCAAAAGATGCACCACTATGGGCTGGGCGGCCTAACCGAGGAGGCCTGAATGAACGGCCTCTACCATGCTGAGACTGCCCCCTGGAAGGAGCAACACTAGAACCACCCGATCCATGAGGCCTCTTGGCCTCCCTCTCTACCCGTTGCTGGCGGCGAACCGACTCAATATATCGAGCAATATCAACAACCTGCTTGAAGGTAGCACCTGACACTCTCTCCCGAATCATAAAAAGGCGGAGCTGATAAGTGAGTCCATCCACAAACATCCTAATCCTCTCCCTATCAGTAGGGACCAACTCGGTGGCATGACGAGCCAACTCCGAAAACCGCATCTCATACTGTGTCACTGATAGCTCCACATGATGCAGCTACTCAAAATGCATGCGCTGCTCCTCCCTATGAGACTGGGTACATACTTCTCCAAGAAGATAGTGGAGAACTGCTGCTAGGTGAGGGGTGCTGAACTAACAGGCCTACGGCTCTCAAAAGACTCCCACCAAGTGAAAGCAGCACCAAAAAACTGAAAAGTAGCAAACAAGACCCCCACTGGTCTCCAGAATCCCAGCAGTACGAAGCATCCTCTGACACTTATCTAGAAACCCTTGGCATCCTTGCCCTCAGCATCACTGAATGTTAGAGGCTGAAGTCTGCTAAACCTCTCCAGCTTACGCTGCTCATCATCTGGCATAGCTGGAACCACGAAGTCCTGAACTGGAGCAACCGGCTAGGCTGGAACCGCCCCCGGTGACTTTTTCAACTATTACGATGATATAAGAGACTAAGTGTCTCGGTTCTCACCAAAACCACTCTGAACCCGAACCAACCGACCCAAAATAACATAAATAGGCTAAGAAACATATGATAAAGCAGAAACGGGGGAAACGGGGCTAATCTCACGGAACGACCGGTCGAATCGTTATATCTGAGCTCCGAATCTCGAAATATGATAAAACTAACAAAACCTTCGATTTAATACCACTGCCAAATTATTCTCTCTTCTACGATCAATTTTTCCGCTTCACTGAAACCCTAACCTCTAGTACTTGTGGAAATTCTTCCACTCCTGCACAACTCTCCACCCAGCTTTCTTTCTACGCTTCTGCCAGAGTTTCTGCATTTGGGATCTCGCATATGCGCCAAAAAACTTCGCATTAGCGATTTCCTCCCGCCACAACCTAAACCTCACTTTTCCGTCCCAATGTCCATATATGCAGACTCGCACCTGCGGACCCAACCTCGCATGTGCGAAAACACTAGAACAAGAACACCTACAAAACACCAAACAATTAGAAATCAATTCAAAACACACCCAAGGCCCCTGGAACCCCGTCCAATCACACCAATCAGTCCCAAAATATAACACGGACCCACTTGAGGTCTCAAATCAGACAAAATAACATCAATACTTTAAATCACACCTTGATCAAGCTTAATGAACTAACCAACTTCCAAACATTCAAAACTCATACTGAATCATGCCTAACCAACTCGAATTAATCCCAAAATTTGCGCGCAAGTGCGAAATGACATTACGAACATATTCCAACTCCCGAAACAACAAATCCGAACTCAATAACATCAAAGTCAACTCCCAATCAAACCTATCAACCATCAAAACCTTCAAATTTTCATGTTTCGCTAATTAGAACCAATTCAACCCAGGAACCTCCAAATCCAAATCAATACGTATGCCTAAGTTCAAAATTACCATACGAAGTTACTGGAATCATCAAAACATGATTCTGAGGTTGTTTATTAGCTTCACGAAAAAGCTTCAGGGAGTACAGATAGAGTAGGTCACGAAAAGTGAAACAGGTGAGACTAAGCCTAACAAGTAACGAACGCAAGCCAGTGTCCTCCACATTATCAAGCCTATTTGAGCAAGGCACACATTGAAATAACAGTAAAATTTGATGATCACTGGATCAATAGGAGAATTGAATCCTAAAGTAAAGAAATAAGTGTAAACAAACGAATAACTCTCACGATAAGAGGTTATTCGGTCATTAGCATTAGGAGCTACAACAGGGAAGTTGCGTTTCCAATGACATTCATGACATACTAAAGAAAGAAGGTCTGTAGTGATTAAAGAAGGGTAACGATCGACAGGTTTATGTGATACTATGGAAGAAACCTCTTTCCTCCATGCTTCACAGTCTGATGTGAAAGAAAATTCCTGATCAACAATCTCTGAAACTACAGGCTCCGGTAACGGTTCATTTTGGTATCTAACTTTGGAAGAAGATTTAGGAGTTGATGAAGATTTGGCTTTAGCAGAAAGAAATTTAGAAGAATTCTTCTGGGAAGGACCATAATTACGTCTAGATATGGAGCCTAAACTACAAAGTCTACCCCCTCTTCTACTTATAACTAGGGCTGTATAAGAAGGAAGTTCGTCTACAATGATAGTTTTGTGGGGATCTAATGATGAAGAAGGATTTGAAGAACGGGAAGCCATTTTTCTTAATAGTAAAATCACGAAGGAAGAAGAGAAATTGAATAAGAATCTTGGAAAGGAATGCAAGAAATTAGAAGAAGTTTTTGGATGGTGTATAATGCGGTATTTATAAGGGAGAAACATCATTATGGACCGTCATCATGGAACCGTCACTTCGAAATGACACAGCCACAGAAAACCCTAAAAAGGCGCTGGAAACAGATAAGCCAATCATAGGAAGACACATGTCTCGGGCATTAAATGGAAAAGACATATGTCTCTATGATTCTGAAGAAAGCATAATAATATTGGGAAGAGGTGGTAGGATATTCCCGCAATAAATAAACATACCACTTCCCGAATATTCAGTTGAGAATATTCAAAAAGTGGTGGACTATCTGTATTGGTATATAAATAGATATGACACGTGGATTAATGATATATTTACAGATGACATTTCAATAACAGTAATAAAAGGGTAATAAAGAGCATAGGTAGAACACCCACGGGATTATTTACAAAGATAATGTACCTCGAAAATCAGGAGAGAAGAAATAGGTGCGAGATACATGGAGACAATAAAAGAGGAAGATTTATTAAAATCTGCGAGTATGAAAAAGGAATCGGCATAATCCCTGATTATACGCGATTGACCATTATTACCATAAACGTTACAAATAATTTTAGCAACGGGCAATTAATATAATAAATATTAGTAACGGGTTTGAATTAAGTGGGAGAAAGCGGTTACATATTATATCCTTATGTCACGATCCAAAAATCACAAGTCGTGATGGCACCTAACATGACCCGTTAGGTAAGCCAACAAACCAACAATACAAGTCAAATAAAATTATAGGAAAAATTGAGAAGGAATAGCTGGACTTTAACACATTAACACAAGAACTGTAGTACAAATAATGAGCTTCTAAGACTTAGAATTCACAAGTTGATACAAATAGTTACACGATCTGTTGAAAACTTCATAAACAGACTAGTAAAATCTATATCCACCAAGGACAAGTAGTGGCTATATCCGGATTACACAAACATCTTCAGGGTCAGCTCCCGATGTCGCCAGCAGCTCCGCTCAAAAATTCTGCACACAAGGTGCAGAAGTGTAGTATCAATACAATCGACCCCATGTAATGGTAAGTATTTTGACTAACCTCATCGAGGTAGTGACGAGGCTTTTTAGTAAAAATTTGCTCACTAATAAAGGTCTGTAACGAAATCTAGCAATAGAAGTACACTACAATATAACAGAATAGAGTACACGAAACGAATGTACAAAGCAATAACAGAGTGCCGGAAGAAATTACAATTCAACAGGTACCAATATCTCTCCCAATCCTTTCCTTGGAGATAAAACCAATAAATCAAAATAATCACCTCAAAACTTTCATAATGTGATAAATATACTCAAGATATCAAATCCAATTGCATGGTAACACCCTTCGTGCATCTATCTCATCCTCACCAATTATTCGTAAACAGTAACAACCGAATGGCAGAAATGTCAATATAGAAATAACAATGTAGGAAATACGCAAGTAGCAATGATGAATGAGAATGTACATAAGAACATCGGTAACAGACTAGGCAGAAGACATAGAGGTAATGACAACGCTTAGAAAAAAAGGAATGTAACTTCAACTAACTATCATGGTAAATGGATGAAGATAAATATGACAAATAAGGAAGAGAATATATGATCTTTATAATTAACAAGTAGAGACATGAACGACCAACATGGAAGAAGACCTATACTTAAGTACAACAAAATATATGACATGGATGTAATCATGACAACATGAAGTAGGCATGATATTAGCAAGTTAAGAAAATAGAAGGCATAGGTAACACGACAACAATTGTGATAGAGGATAAAGACATAACAGTGACGACAAATCACATAAGAACCATGAATATGACAATAACAACTCAAGGTACAGACATAGATATATCTGCAAGAAAAAAGATATCAGAACATAATGCGTGTCTCTCGTCCTCACTTACACGGAAACTCCCTTCATGCCATGAACTCACCATAACATGAAAGCGTAATAATATAAATGCAATGGCACAACATCACCCTTTGTGTTTTTACTCACATGACATGGAACGACATCACCCTTCGTGCTTTTACTCACAAATGATATGGTGCGGAATCATCCGTCGTGCTTTTACTCACAATAATATGGCACAACATCACCATTCATCTTTTACTCTCAATAATATGTCACGGCATCACCCTTCGTACTTTACACTCTCCCTTATATGATAATGTATAAACAATGGCACGGCATCATCCTTCGTGTTTTACACTCTTCCTAGGCATATGAATATCAACGACAAACAAGGCAAGAAGCATAAATAACGTCAAGGAGAGTGTTTAAACGAATATTTGAAATGAATCCCAATCACAACTTTCCAAGACAACAATAGCTCAATAAACCCGCAAGAACCTTATTATTCAAGTATCCCAACCAATCTCACAGATGATCTACAACACAAGTATCGAATCTAGTATCTCAATAATAACGATCGTAGCAATGTATAAATGATTATGCATAGTGATGACTGAATTAGACACATCAATGTGTTCTCATAATTTCATCAAATTTCATCAAGTTATAACAAGCTAAGTCTTAGTTTTTAAAGTGAAGACCAACATTTAGCAAAAGTGATAGGGTTCTTCGCATATGCGAATTTCCCCTAGTAGCGCAGATTTCGCAAATGCGATAGGTGCTTCGCAATTGGAGTTGTCGCATTTGTGACAAAACATCACAAATGTGATGATACATGCACCAGCAATCAAAGATTATGAAAAAAATCATTCTGAAACCAATCTAAAACTCACCTGAGCTCTCGGGGCTCCAAACCAATCATGCACCCAGGTCTAGAAACACAACACAAACTCGCTCGCGCGCTCAAATCATCAAAATAACCTCAAAAACAACGAATCAGACGCCAAACGCATGAAGATCAAACTAAACTTCAAGAACTTCTAGAATCGCAATCGAGCGTCAAAGCCCTATCAACTCAACTCTAAATGGCACCAAATTTTGCAAACAAGTTCCATATGAAGAAACGAACCTACTAGAAGCTTCAAATCACACATAACAACCTTGAAACCACAAATCACATCTCAAGTCAAAATCAGTGAACTTTGAAACTTCAATTTCAACAACCGATGCCGAAACCTATCAAATCACGTCCAATTGACCTCAAATTTTGCACACAAGTCATTTTCCGTTACGGGCCTACTCCAACTTGCGGAATCGGAATCTGACCCCGATATCAAAAAGTTCACTCCTGGTCAAACTTCCCAAAAATCCAACATTCTCCAATCCAAGACTAATTCAACTACGGACCTCCAAATTACAATCCGGACGCACTTTTTAGTCCAAAATCAACCAACGGAACTAACGGAACTGAAGAAACTCCATTTCGAGGCCTCAAACGACCAAGTGAAGGCAGGTGCTCAAAACGACCAGTCGAGTCGTGTAATTATATAAATTTCCCTTACCTTATTTTGTATTATCCTCGAGAAATTCACAAATATATGCAATCAATATTTATTTGTTACTCGTCCGCTTGATTGAAGATTCCTACTCTCAATTTTTGGAAGAAAGATACAATAATCAATAAGATTTTCTTTCCTTTGTTTATTAAATATTTGCTTTTTATTACCTTTTATTCTTCTATATTTGGAAAAGCGAAGTAAATTTGGTTATTTGAAATCCGGTCCATTTCAATTTTTACTTTAACCACACTAAAAAAGCTATTCTCGCATCTGCGAGCAGAACCTCGCATTTGCGAGGGCTACTAACACCTGCTCTCCTTCAGCTGTCTCAATCACCCGTAACACATCCAAAACTCATTCGAGCCCCTCGGGCTCAAATCCGAATATTTTCAGAAGTGTAATAACATCATAAAAAATAGATTGAAAGCTCAAATCATCAAAATAACATCAAATATAAAGAATCGATCACTAAAACTCATGATTATCAAGTTCAAAACTCATTTTTCCAAATTTTTACATAATGCGTTGAAACGCCCTTGGTTCACCCGGGATCCCAACCAAACATGCGTACAAGTCCAAAATCATCATACGAACCCACCGAAATCATCAAAAAACCAATCCCAAGTTGTTTACCAAAAACGTCGATCTTGGTGAACTCTACATAGTTTTTAAAGTTAAAAATCACACGTTCTTCAAATTTTCACATATAAATTTCTCGAAAATCGACACGGACCACGCACACAAGTCATAAATCCTCAAATTGAGCTATGAAAAGTCTCGAAACACAGTAAATGAAGCTAATACTCAAAATGACCTATCGAGTCGTTACATGTGTGCTTAGGATTGAATGTCTTAGTAACTTCTCTTGCTCTGTATATTTACAGATTCTTTGCTTTTGATAAGTATATTCTCTCGTGATAAATGAAAAAGAGAAGAACTTAATATTTTATCCAATTACTTAGAGATCAAAATGCGAAAACCAATCCAAGTTTCAACCTTTGATCATCAATTAAGTTATCTATGAAACAAAGCTTATTACAAAGGCCTAGGGGTGAGCATAGTTGGAAAAATCCGAAATCTAAACCGAAATCCGAATTTTTTGAATTCTCAGATTACGGATTAGATTTTGGATTTTGGATTTAATTTTTAAAATTTTGGATTTTGGATTTTTGATTTCGGATTGGATATTGGATTTGGTACTTTGAATTTTTTGGATATCCGAAAATATGAAATTTCTATACTTTATTGTATATGGTCTATATCGGGGACATCGATATCGAGGTCTCCGAAGCATGCCAAGCCCGACCTCGAGGGGGTGAAGTAGAAAGAATATCAGGGACTCATCGGGGACTCATCTCAGCATACCTCGAGGCAGTATGAAAATCGACGACCGTCATGGAAAGGCGGGAAATTCTCAAGGGCCCGTGGTTAGAGCTAACAAGGTTTGCAAGAATAGTACAAATCCGTACTGAGCCATTATACAGCTGTACCAGTAGATTTTCCTTGTCATGGTTGGACATGAACTATGTTGGGATTCGCCCCTCCTATATAAAGGGGACCCTTGTCATTTTGTGAAGGTGGATGAATATTGAATAACAACAGAACATTAGCGGATGAATATTGAATAACAACAGAGCATTCTCTGCTTTTCTTGCTTAAACGTGCTGAACAATTTCTCTATAGATTTATTTCTCTTTACTTATTGACTTCATTTATTGTTCTTCATTTATTGCCCATCATTAGCCGTATTAGGCTATCCCCAAGGCCCCCAACACCATTGTTTCTTCATCGATTGCTCATTATTAACTATCCTAGCTAGACATCGAGGCCCCCTCTGTTCCAGCAACCTCGAGGCCCAGCTCTGTGACAACATCGGTTTGCATATCTTACTTTTCTAACTAACACTTAGCACTTCCTATCTAATAACTAGTATTAAGATAAACCACGTATTTTTAGAACCCACAAAATCAAGTATAATTATGAGAACAATGGCCTTAAGGCCCATGGAGAGAACAGTGCAGCTGCCCCAATTACCGATGTACCACCATAAAATCTTGGGTTGTACCAGCACCACTCCCCGTCAATATGGCCTCTCACAATGCTGTGCATTTCGATGTAGGCTCTGATACTAACGGAAGTGTGCGTGAAGCTGACCAACAAGAAAGTGTAGAAAGCTCCAGCTCTAGAACAAAAAGAAGTTAGCCTACAAGTCATTTTTGAGATGTTACAAGCACAGCAAGTGGCTGTTGCTCAGCTACAGATCCAGCAAAAAACTCCAAGCACGGCAGCACCGGAAACAGCTCCTCGAGTCGAGCAGGTACCAGAAAGATTCTCGAGAACCTCTCCAAAAGAATTGAATCGGGAGAAAAGAAGATAGAAGCTAACGACAAAAAATTAGAAACATATAACTCAAGGCTCGATCAGATCTCGGGTGCACCTCCAACTTTGAAGGGGTTAGATTCGAAAAAGTTCGTGCAAAAACCATTTCCATCGAGTGCGACTCCGAAGCCCATTCCGAAGAAGTTCAGGATTCCCGATATCCCGAAGTACAACAGGACCACGGATCCCAATGAGCATATTACCACTTACACTTGTGTTATAAAAGGGAACGACTTAAAGGATGACGAGATTGAGTCCGTCTTATTGAAAACATTTGGAGAAACATTGTCGAAGGGGGCCATCATGTGGTATCATAACCTACCCCCAAACTCGATAGATTCGCTTGCCATGTTGGCAGACTCCTTTCTGAAGGCACATGCTGGTGCCATCAAAGTCGGTACATTAAAGTCCAATGTCTTCAAAATCAAACAAAGGGAAAACGGGATGATAAGGGAGTTCGCATATCCCTTTCAGATGGAGCTAATGGAATTACCACCAGTGTCCGATGATTGGTCAGTACAGGCATTCACTCAGGGCTTGAACGAACGAAGATCAATAGCTTCGAAGCAGCTGAAAAAAAATTTGATCGAATATCCCGCTGTAACTTGGCGGGATGTCCACAACATGTACCAATCTAAAATAAGGGTCAAGGATGATTAATTGGGAACCCCATCGGGTTCAGTATACCCAAGTAGGTTGTTCGCCAAGGAATCTAGAAATCCTAAAAGAAAGTCGAGGCCGAGCAAGGAGAGATATCAACCATATGTTGGAGATCGAAGAAACACTTCGAGATGGGACATACCTCGAAGCGATGGAGGGATGGATCGAGGTTAACATCGATGACTCGAATTTCGTGTCGGCCGTAGGTAAAACAAAATATACCAGGTGGCTAAATCCCGTGCAGTCAGATCCTTCCCAAAGGGACCCTAACTTAATATGAAAATACCACGGCATTCGCGGTCATAGGACCGAGGATTGTAGACAGCTTCGAGAAGAGGTAGCCCCGTTGATCGGAAAAGGGCACCTTCGAGAGTTCCCCAACGACCGAGCTAAGAATGAATTTTTAGAAAGAGAGGAGAATAGGAAAAACGAACAGGAAGAGCCACGGCATATCATTCATATGATCGTCGGAGGAGTCAATGTCCCGTAGGGGCCCGTGTTCGAACGAACAAAAGTATCCATCACAAGGAAAAAGCGAACTCGAAGTTACATACCTAAGGATTCTCTTACATTCGGTGAAGAAGATGTTAAGGCCTTGTCTCCGCCTCACAATGATGCACTGGTAATCTCTTTCCTTTTGAATAAAGTTAAAATAAAATGTGTGCTCGTGGATCCAGGTAGTTCGGCCAACATAATTAGGTCGAAAGTGGTGGAACAACTCAGACTGCTTGATCAGATCGCACCTGCCTCTCGTTTCCTCAATGGATTCAACATGGTGGGTGAGAAAATGAAGGGGGAAATTATCCTCCCAGTCAACGTGGCTGGTACAATTCAAGATACCATGTTTTATGTCATCAAAAGTGATATGAGGTACAATGCCTTACTTGGAAGTCCCTGGATACATAACATGGGGGCAGTACCATCGACTCTTCATCAAATGATGAAGTTCCCAGCAAAATACGGTGTGAAGACGGTGTACGGAGAGCAGAATGCAGCATGCAGCAAAGGAGATGTTCGCGGTACATGACAGGACATCAACATCTAAATCTCTCGCTTTGGAGAAGTCAAAAGACAAGGATATCCCTGAGAGGCAAGTGGCTTGTGAACAATTGATGAAGGATGATGAAGAATACTTCATCACTCCTCGAGCGTTCATTGCCCCCAGAGAATCGGATGCAACAAAGTCGACGATCGAAGAACTTGAACAGACCATTTTGATCGAGGATCTTCCATACCGAAAGCTATACCTGGGAACGGGAATAACCCCCGAACTCATGAGAAAACTCATTCAATTCCTTATTAATAACATTGATTGTTTCGCTTGGTCCTATTTAGACATGACAGGGATTCCACCGGAAGTAACCACCTAACGACTAAGTGTCGACCCAAGTTCAAATCGGTGAAGCAAAAATGGAGGCCTCAATCCGAGGTAAAACATGCATTCATCAAAGACGAGGTAACAAAACTCCTCAAAATAAGATCCATTAGCAAGGTGAAATATCCAAACGGTTGGCTAATGTGGTAGTAGTACCCAAAACAGGAAATAAATTAAGAACGTGCATGGATTACAAAGACCTGAACAAAGCATGCCCTAAGGACTCATTCCCATTTCCCAACATCGATTTCTTGATTGATGCCACGGTCGGCCACGAGATCCTTACATTTCTAGACGCCTACTCTAGGTACAATATGATCCAAATGAACCAGGAAGACCAAGAAAAAACTTCATTCATCACGAAGTATGGTACATATTGTTAATGTAATGCCCTTCGGGCTAAAAAGTGCGGGAGCCACGTGTCAACACCTAGTTAATAAGATGTTTGAACATAAAATAGGCAAATCTATGGAATTTTACATTAATGACATGCTAGTTATGTCTATGCGCACAGAGGACCAATTGACTCATTTGCAGGAAACATTCGATATCCTTAGAACGTGCAACATGAAGCTCAACCCCGAGAAGTGCGCCTTCAGAGTTGGATCAGCAAAAGTTTTGGGCTTCATGGTGTCGAACCGGGGAATCGAGATCAATCCCGACAAAATCAAGGCCATCGAGGAAATCATCGTGGTAAACAATGTGAAAGCAGTACATCGGCCGACCGGGTGAATAGTGGCCTTAGGCCGAATTTATCTCGAGGTCATCAGATCGGAGCCACCACTTCTTCTCCCTACTCAAGAAGAAAAACAATTTCGAGTGGACTCTGGAATGCTAACATGCCTTGGAAGAACTAAAGTAGTATCTCTCGAGCCCACTTCTGCTCCATACCCCAAAAGAGGACGAAATGATGTACTTATATTTGGTCGTGTCTGAGGTAGCAGTAAGTGGTGTGTTGGTTCGAGAAGAACAAGGTACGCAATTCCATTTCTATTACGTGAGCTGGACCCTAGGACATGCTGAAACCAGGTATCCGCACTAAGAAAAATTAACTTTTGCATTAATAAGTGCATCTTGTAAATTGAAACCTTATTTTCAATGTCATCGTGTATGTGTTTTAACTACGTACCCCCATCGAAACATTTTTCATAAGCCTGAATTATCGGGTCGATTGGCCAAATGAGCCATCAAGTCCCAAATTTTGGCGGACTTCGTGACCGATTTTACGCCTGCCCTTGTGCCCGAGGTAGAGAAAGAACTCTTGTTGAAAGCAGGCACGTCATCTGGGGTGTGGACCCTTTTCATTGACGGCTCCTCGAATGTGAAGGTTCCAGTCTTGGCGTAGTTTTAAGATCACCTACGGGTGGAGAAATTAGACAATATATAAAAACTTCGTAATTGACAAAAACTGAGGCCGAGTATGAGGCCATGATTGCAGGTCTCGAACTGGCCAAAAGCCTGGGAACAGAGGTCATCGAAGCAAAATGCGACTCTCTTCTATTTGTAAACCAAGTGAACAGAAGCTTCGAGGTTCGAGAAGATAGAATCCAAAGATACTTAGACAAGCTTTAAGTTACATTGCAGCTCTTCAAATAATAGACCCTAATCCATGTACCTCGAGAACAAAACAGTGAGGCAGATGCACTCGCAAACTTGGGATCATCTGTCAAAGAGGATGACATACTCCCGGGGACTGTTGTGCAGCTATCCAAATCGGCGATCGAAGAAGGTCATGATAAAGTCAACTCAACAAGCCTAACATAGGATTGGAGTAACAAGTACATTGACTACTTGAAACATGGGAAGCTCCCCACGGACCCAAAGGAATGGATGGACCTTCGAGCTAAGGCAGCCCGATTTTCACTCAACGAGAATGGAACACTGTACAGAAGGACTTTCGACGGGCCACTGGCAGTATGCTTGGGACCGGGGGACACCGACTATATGCTACGATAAATTCAGGAAGGCTCTTGTGGCAACCACTCCAGAGCTGACTCCCTGGTTCGAAAGGTAATCAGAGTAGGTTACTTCTGGGATAGCATGGAAAAAGACACCAAGGAATTTGTTTGAAGATATGACAAATGCCAAATATTTTCACCGATGATTCATCAACCCGGTCAACAACTGCACTCGGTCATGTCCCCATGTCCATTCATGAAATGGGGAATGGATATTGTCGATCCCCTACCAACGGCGCCAGGTAAAGCTAGATTTATCTTATTTATGACTGACTACTTCTCAAAATGGATAAAAGCACAGGCCTTTGAGAAGATAAGAGAAAGGGAAGTCATCGACTTCATATGGGACCACATCGTCTACCGATTTGGGATCCCCTCCGAGATCATATGTGACAATAGGAAGCATTTCATCGGCAGCAAAGTGACGAAGTTCCTCGAGGATCATAAAATCAAAAGAATCTTATCAACGCCCTACATCCCAAGCGCGAACAGTCAGGCCGAGTCCACGAACAAAACTATCATTTGAAACCTGAAGAAGAGGTTAGAGAATGCAAAGGGCAAATGGAGAGAAGTGTTGCCCGAAGTACTATGGGCATATCGAACAACTTCGAAGTCAAGCACAGGGGAGACCCCGTTCTCTTTGGTATATGGGTCCGAGGCATTGATACCGGTCGATGTCGGAGAACCAAGCACCAGATTCCAGCACGCCTCCGAGGACTTGAACAACGAGGCAATGAACATTTCCCTCGAGCTGCTAGATGAAAAGCGCGAATCCGCGTTAGTTTGAATGGCCGCTCAAAAACAAAGGATCGAAAGATACTACAACGGGAGGACAAACCTTCGATACTTCGGAGTCAGGGACATAGTTCTAAGTAAATTCACCCTCAACACTCGAAACCCAAATGAAGGGAAATTATTTGGGTCCTCAGAGTAGTAGGAAAAGGATCCTACAAACTTAGCACCATGGAAGGCGAGCAACTTCCAAGCAATTGGAACATATAAATTCTCAAACGCTATTATTGCTAAGGTATAACCTTCCCTTTTCATTTGTATGTTCCACACTAACCTTTCACAGATGTTTGATTGGGAGAAATCGGGGCATCCGTCAATTCGAAGACCTTGGGTTTTAAAGCATGTGTTGCACTCTTTTTCCCGTAGATCGGGTTTTATCCCAAATGGGTTTTACTGGTAAGGTTTTTAACGAGGCAACACCCATATGCTACCTAAGGAAAACTCAACAAGTATTCAAGGCTTCTTTCCAATCAACCTCAAATACTGGGGGCATCACCCTCAGAGGTTAATTTTTCGAAGAAAGCAAGTTATGCTAAAGAAAGACTGGATAGATCAATGTTGTAATGGACCAAACAGTCAAACGAACCGTGTCCGTGTAGAATAGTCGAGCCCCCGAAGATAAAAAAAATTTACGCATGTATCGAGAATTCAAAGAAGCATTCCTATTCATCAAAATACTTTGTGCCTCAAAAGAAGTTTACTATTCTCGCATGAAACGACTCAAGGTCCAAATACTCTCGAACACTCGAAGACTATCATCAATAGTCAGCTCGTCAAGTCATCAAAGACTCGAACCTGTAAGACCTCAATGAGGCAACTTCAACTTCGAGCTCGTAAGACCTCACTGAGGCAGCATCAAATCTGTAAGACCTCAATGAGGCGCGTGTAAATTTACAAGACCTTAAATTATAACCCCGATATTACGGCCAAGGCTATATATCCGAACTTGTAAGCCCCTAAAAAGGCATACCCTCGATATAGATGCTGAGATCATCTCACCCGGGGGCTAAAGGCTACGGTTGAACATAAAGACTACGGTCACATCAAAATGCTACGGCCGAATCAACGCGTCTTGGAGACGTCCGACTACTGCCATAAAACTAAAGGCCTTCAAATACTTCGAAGATATTTCGAAAAGAACCGGTTAATCAGGATACCCTAGGCATAAACAAAGAAGCTTCGATAATATTAGCTCCGAACAGTGTAAAGGCTTCGAAACAATCAGCCTTCAACGAAAAGGCTTCAAAAAATCAGCCTTCGAGAAAACCTCAAAAGGCATATCAACTTATAATCGAGGTTCTTATTCAAGCCATCGAAGAGTCGGACGAACACAAAACATGCCAAGGCATAACCCAAATTTTAAAAGTCTTTAGCCAAAATGGGGAAAAACTACAGCCATATTAGAGGTCGAATCGACCCAATCTGAAGAGCCTAATGGCCAATTTGTAAGACCTCAATGAGGCAACACCACACTTGTAAAACCTTAAAAGGGCATAACACTGATATCGAGGCCAAGGACATAATATTTAAATTGTAAGACCCCTAAAAGGGCATACTCTTCATAGGAAGGCCGAGGTCATCTCTCTCGGGGACTAATCATAAGACCTCGATGAGGCCAAATCAAGCTTACAAAGCCTCAACGACAAGCATAAGAGTTTATTCCAAAAAAGCATAGGAAAGATGGGAAGAGACAAAAAGAAAAGATTCTTTCATATATAATAAACATTCACGAGACATATTCACAAAGCTCACACTTTGAGCCATTACACAAAAGAGAAACAAATAGAGGCCTTATCTACCGTCGGGGTCACTTGATCGGATGAAGTCCCTTCAGGAATAGTGCCCTCAATGGTTTTGCCCTCGTCCTCCTAATCGTCAACAGTTTCCTCCCCCTAGGGGACTTTTCCTTCATCTTCATCATCTTCCTAGCCACTGGCCGAATCATCATCGGAAGTAAGCAGAGTAGTCGCTTCCTCTTCTAGGGCCCCCACTTTTCTGATCTCGGCAGAAAGATCGAAGCCCCCCACGTGTGCTTCCTCGAGAGCCTACCTCCGAGATCTTAGTCGAGCATGATCAAGGGCTCGAGTCAGCTTGATCTTAGCCTCTTCAGATATCCTCTTGGCTCGATCATTGGCCGCGGAGGCATCTCCCCGATACGAGGATATAAATGCGTCGATTTCGGTGTTGGCCGTGGACAGTGCACCGGCCGATTCACCATGGAGATCCTTATACTTATTGCTTTTTTCCCTTACATCATGAAGTTGACGCTCAACCGAGGTCAGCTTCTCACGAAGTGCATCCCTCTCGGAGGCCATTTGATCAATGCGCCGTTCGGGCCCGAGAATCTCAGTATCCTTGGCTCTAAGCCTCTCCTGCATTAGGCCATCTTTCTGCTTAAGCTGCAAAAATCAAGTTATGACATTAAATACTAATGTTGAACAAACACAAAAATAAACATATGAAGATTGTACTACCTTCTCGTCGAGATTAGCCCGCCCTCGAGATACCGTGTCCAAGCTAGCTCTAAGGCCATGCAATTCCTCCTCCTTTTTGGAAATAGAGCTCTGAACTCATCCGCCTCCGATGAGAGTCTCATACACTCCTCCTTGTAGTGGGTCAACTCATCTTGAGACTTAGCGGAGGCCTGATTATAAAGCACTATGGCCTAAAAGCATAAAGGAAAGAAATTAAAAAAATAAGGGTAAAAAACCCAAGGCATAGTCGTCGAAAGATTGCCTGTTTGAAGAGCTTATCGGCTTCCTCGAAGATGAGTGAGGCATTAAGGTCGGGGATTTCTTCGACAAAGTATCCCTCGAACGCATCCTTCTCCCTGAGGGATGCCCCCACATCGGGGGCCTTCATATTTCGATCATCTCGTATCTCCCCAGGAGAGAATGCCGGAACCGACGGAGAGTCACCTATATTAACAACCCTGGCTGGATCAATCGAGGTCTCCTCTTGCCTACGGGGAGCTTCAGAACATTGCTCCCCGAGTCCAGCTACGGAATGCCCCTCAGCTCGAGAAATATTTTGGCCGTCGACCGGCTCAAGGACTTCATCTAACCCAACCTCGATGATCTCTTCAGCCCGAGGAAGGACAACATCAACAGTTCTTTGTTGAGAAGCCTTAGCTCAACAGCCGTCGGCTCAGCAAGCTTCAAAGTAGTCGTGCTTCCTCTTCCCCGAAACACTAGACCGTGGTCATCTCTCTCTTCGCCCTCAGCTCGAAGTCCCTCTGCCACCTTAGACTTGTGGACTTTATCCTTCTTCGGCTTCGGGGACTCAGTCAGTGATTTCCCCTTTCTCTTCTTTACCCTAATGGGTTTATGGGTATCTTCTTCCCCGGACGGGGTTTCCCTCATCAATAAGTCCTCTCCTAGGCCTACACAAGCACAAAATATAAACACTAAAAGTGAGAATACATTCAAGGGATATCTTCTTCAGGGAATTCAAGTATGGCGGAAGTAAAATCTCACTGTGGTTTTTGGCCTCCCATCGGGTCTTGGCCAGATTGCGCCACACGCAGGGCAAGTCGAATCGAGCTGACAGACCCAGTCTGAGAGATCCTGGACCGTGTCAAGATACCACTCGATAGATGCTTCATCAAACAAAGTTAGTTCGAAGAGAAGATCGTCTAAAAGAGAGAGAAAATATTAAATTAACATGTTCACTTACGATTCATGTTCCATTCCTTGGGGAATGGAATCCTTTCAGCAGGGATCAGATCTGAGGTCCTAACTTGGACAAAGCGGCTCATCCATCCTTTATCCTTGTCCTCATAAATGCTGGCAAAGAGGACCTTCGAAGCCCGACGATGAAGCTTAATGAGGCCGCCTCGATAAAGTTGGGGGTTGTACATTCTAATCAGATGGTGGAGGGTAAAAGGCATCCCCTCGACCATATTCGAAAAATACCTAATCATATAAATAATGAGCCAGAATTATGGATAGATTTGTTTGAGCGTCACCCAGTATTTCCTACAGAAATTGAGGATTACGGGGTCTATCGACGGTGAAGAGTGTTCTACCGGACCTAGGGTAAAAGGATATGTATACACACTGAGGTAACCGGCTTTATGTGTTGTTATGTCTTCCTCACGAGAAGGGATTTCCACTTATACCGCCTCCCCCCAGCGACAGTCAGCCCTCACTTTCTTAGTGTCACTTACTAGGCTCATATATCGGGACATGGGTTCGCATTACCCCGATTTCGAGGAAGGTTTGTCGACCTTGAAATCGGAAGACGTTTCACAAGGTCCTTGGATGAACTCCTCAATGCGAGGAGGCACTACTTCTTTACTCATTGCCGAGCGTGATGGTGAAGAAGTTTCTCCCTTCTGGGGAGCAGTGTTTGAAGTCTTTGTCCTTCTTGCAGCAAAAATATTAAAAGATGAGGAATAAAATAATCGAAAGATGAACACGAGAGGGAAGCAAGCGAAGGAGTTACTTAGAGCTCTGAAGATATTGTGAAAAGTGAAGGTTCAATAAATGAAGGATTGGGGTATTTGTAGGAGTGAGTTAGGCATATTGAAGAAGGTAAAAGGTCGGCCAACCGCCGTTTTCATACTATGACCTTTCGAGAATCGTGCAGGCGTGACTCTTGCACATCCTTTCTGTCACCGCAATCACTGACTTCACGTAACTGACGTCATGATGTGGAAATCGAAGAGTCGAAGGATTCAAATTGTTTCTTATCATTTCATTCTAAGAAACGCGAGGACTATCTGTATACGGTCGATATAAGGGACCCTGATATCGAGCTCTCTGAAGCATGCCAAGCTCGACCTCAAGGGGGGCGAAGTAGAAAATGAAGTCTGACCTTGAGTTGCATGCCTCGAGAAAGCATATCGGTGACTCATCTCAGCATACCTCGAGGCAGTATGAAAATCGACAACCCTCCTGGAAAGGCGGAAAATTCCCAAGGGTCCGTGGTTAGAGCTGACAAGGTCTGCAAGAATAGTACAAGTTCGTACTGAGCCATTATACAGCTGTACCAGTAGCTTTTCCTTTTCATGGTTGGACATGTACTATGTTGTGATTCTCCCCTCCTATATAAAGGGTACCAATGTCATTTTGTGAAGGGGGATGATCATTGAATAACAATAGAACATTCTCTGCTTTTCTTGCTTAAAAGTGTTCAACAATTGCTCTATAGATTTATTGCTCTTTACTTATTGTCTTCATTTATTGTTCTTCATTTATTGCTCATTATTAGCCGTAAAAGGCTATCCCCGAGGCCCCAACATCATTGTTTCTTCATCGTTTGCTCATTATTAACTGCCCTAGCTAGACCTCGAGGCCCCCGTTCCAGCCAGCTCGAGGCCCAGCTCTGTGATAACATCGGTTTGCATATCTTACTTTTCAAACTCACACTTAGCACTTCCTATCTAATAACTAGTATTAAGATAAACCACATATTTTTAGAACCACAAAATCAAGTATAATTGTTAATACCATTTTCAAGGTAAACATTTATATCTAGTACATATCCATATGCCAATAGTAATAAGTTCAATATCGTGCCTATTATATATTATCTCATATATTCAATATTAAGTACTAAGTTACGGTCAGAATACTTTCTATTTGGACATGATTTTACTATGGCTACTTCTTATCAGCTGTATTAATGTTTATGTTATTTTTTTAAATAATAATTTCATTACTTGAATACATTATTTGGATGATTGGATCAATAATGGGAAACTTTTCAGGAAATTTAACATGAAAATTCATTTGGATATTCAATTTTATAAAAAGTAGAAACATCTCAACTTATATACTAAAAATCGAAATCTATAATATCCAAACTTATTAATCTAAAATCGAACTTAAAAAATCTGATGCAATCTGAACTTATTTGGATTGGATTTGGGTTGACATTTCTTCAATCCGCAAATCGAAATTCTCATATCCAATTCGAACTGCCCAACACCCACCCTATAGGCCTGGCTAGCACTGCCATGGGGGTGCAGCCTATTAAACCAATCCAAGGAACATACAATAGCTTTTGCATCTTTGGGTATAAGGAGGCTTGGGAAAATTACCCTTTTCTTTTTCTAGAAATTAAAGTTGTGAACAGCAGAAAACTTTGGAGATTTATCTTTTTATTCTACATTAAACCAAGGTATGGACGTATTCAAAAGGGTAAAATGTCTTGTTTGAGTTCTCTCCTTCCTATTCTTCTTCTTCTATGTCCAAGTGGGGTTTTTGTTAGAGAGTCGAACGCTGATTTGAGTTTTAATACTTGAGTTTAAGTTCTTGTCGTTCAATCAAAACCTCTATCTTTCTATGATTTAAAGTTTTCCGATGTTCGTACTTGTATCAATAAATTCATTTGCAATTTAAATCTTTCTGGTGGCGTTTTGACATTTAAAATCATGAATAACAATTTATAAATTTAAAATGTTTTTACACGCTAAAAACACGAGTTTCCCAACCTCGCACTGAACATCCATGACAGAAAACAAGAATTTTGACCGCTACAAATATTAGATTACGCATATAACAAGATGTGTTTAATGACTTTAATTATCTACTATTTATAAAGATGGTTGGGAAGTCGAGGTTACATCATCACAGGGAGTGCAACTTTGGGGTGTGTAGTAAGCCCATAAATCTCCTCCATCCTAATATCTTCTGGCCTCATACCATCAGGCAATCTCCAGTTGAATCCCTGCAACAAGTTAGCTAAAGTTGCCCTAATTATACGAATCCCAAGACTGTATCCCGGGCACTTTCTTCGGCCCGCACCAAATGGCAAGAGCGCAAAATGTTGTCCTGTGACATCTATATTCTTCCCTTCAAACCTCTCCGGAATGAATTCTTATGGTGACTCCCAATGTTGTGAATTTCTTCCAATGCTCCAAGTGTTCACCATTAAAATTGTACCTTTAGGTATGTCATAGCCTGCTACGTGACAATCCTCCAAGGCAATGCGCGGTGGAAGCATGGTGCTTACTGGATGAAGCCTTAATGTTTCCTTGATGATTGACTCAATGTAAGGTAGTTGAGTGTAATATTTTTCTTGAACCCATCTGTCTTGTGAAATGACAAGGTCTAGCTCTTGTTGTGCTTTACAAATTTTTTGGTTGTCTAAGAATTTCATAAAAAGCCCATTCAACTATTGTTGCTGAGGTGTCTGTGCCACCAGCCAATAAGTCCTATCAGCAATTTATAAACCAAAACATCAAAGAAAGCCAAATTATTTTTAAATGGAGTACTCTAAGTACAAGATTTGATGCGAGATTTAATAAAGCCTATATATCGTATCAGAGTCACATATGGGTGAACGAAGAACATTGTTTCCAATTTCTTTAGAATTAAGAGGGACAAAATTAAATTTTTTTTTTTTTGTGACCTGAGCTTATATTAGTTTTGATAATTAACAAAAAAAATGATTGGCATACTAGGTCCCTTGAAGATATTTATTAATCTAATAAATAAGGTTGATGACTTGTCAAGCAGGTATTAAATCACCGGGTCTCTAGATGCACGTGGATAAGGAGTTGCAAACCGACTACTAATGCAAGAAGAATTCTTTGGAGGATTTAATTTGTGAGCTACAAGTAGTGTACCAGCTGGACGAATACGTGGTCAAAGATTCATTAATTGATATGCTTGCATAAAATTAAAAGGTGTGCGTAGTTGGAGATATTTACAGAAACCAAGTCTTATTGTGAATGTTTGCCTTAACCAATTTATTCTAGGATTTGGTGCAAAATTTGGAGAAGTATTCGGCCCAACTTCATGCCAATATAAATTTTCACATTGCAGCTATTGAGGGTAATGTTATTTTCATACAAACAATACAAATGGATCTTGGAAAATATCAATTATACCAAGAATGTGCTTTTAAGGATTCAAGTCACACAACTAAAGAATCTGGTCTGATAATGAAGTTGACTAGTTCTTTAGTTGGTGAGTCTTGATTTATTGTTCTTTAATTATAACCTATTTTGCTTTTGGGAAGTATTATCTTAGGCAAATAATTTTGGAGATTTTGAGTTGCTTTCTAGGAATAGAGTTCATAGTAATTAGTTGTAGAGGTTAAGGTACTAGAGCTTATAGCCTCTTTCTCTATTGAGTTGTAACTTTATAATTGCTTTTGTTTTTTAGTGAAGCTTAAGGAAAATTTTATATAGGTAGGTCATGATTTTTACTCCCCAGATCAAAGAGGTTTTCCTGTAAAGTTACTTGTGTTCACTAATTTTTGCATTGTACTTTCTATTGGTTTTAGAATATACAAATTCAAAAATATGGTTCTTCAATAGGCAAAAATCGAGAAAGACACAGTTCACCTCCCCCGTCTTGTATCTAGGTGCTTCTTAAATTAATAATTAATACCAGAACGTAAGGATAACACCTTAAAACAATCCAAGACGGCAGCACCGCCAGGCATTTAATAAGGGCAATCAACCACAAGATTATCATTGTTTAACGGAAGTATTATGGATGGTGAAAATAAAGGATACAAAACTTCTTGATGGATGAAGATTTAGATTTAAATGATGTGATTTTGGATGGACCCGCTATTACCATGAACAAGAATAACAAAAGAGAAGTAACTACTCCTAAGACTAGGAAGGAATACAATGAAGAGGACAAGAAAGCTATTGAGAAAAATACCAAAGCTAAAAAGATCTTAATCTGCAAGATTCGTCCAGATGATTACAGCCGAATCTCAGCTAACGAATGCAGCATAAATCTGGGATACGCTGCAAACTACTCATGAAGGGACGAACAGGGATAAATAGTCCAAAATCGATATTCTCATGAGACAACATGAACTATTCAAGATGTACATCAGTGCAATGTACAGTCAGTATCATTCATTTAAGAATTTTTTTCTATACAAGTTGATCTAATTAAATGGGTGTTAAGCTGACTTTTACAAAAAGATTAGAGCCAATAGGAGTAGCTAAAAGCCATTTGAACATAAATCATTTTAATTTAGATGGCTGATCGTAATTGGATTGTCTGTCCATTTCAATCAGGAGGTAATCACCGAATAACCGTCCTTTTTGTATTTTCTTATAACTATTATATATAACATAATTAACCCGCCACCCCAGAGATATTTGATTGGACATAGAATTTAAGAATAAACGGAAGATTTTTCACTTATGGTCTTAAACATCTAATTAAAAATTTTGTGGTTTTAAAATCCTGTAATTAATAATAAATAAGAAGTTTAAACTTACATGTAGTTGAATATGTCATTTAATAAAGCACGATTTGAGAAAAAAAGAGCAGTACCTGCATTAGACCCTTGACACAATCATCGGTGAGTTTGACCTCAAGATTAGGATCCTCAGCTTGCTGCAGCAAAACATCCACCATGTCTCTTGGCACAAAATTCTTCTCTCCCCTATTAGCCTTGTGATCATCTAGCACAAAATTATGAAATTTGTCGAAGTTCCTATGCAACTCCTTCATTTGCTTGACATAACCCTGCAAATCCAAGAAAGCAAGCCAAGGTATCCAGTCCCCAATATTGATGACACCATTAAGCAAAAACCACTTATCAAGCATATCCTGCAATTTTTTCAAAGTTATCATTGAACTTTGACTAGGTGACTCGCTAAAATATTTCCGACTCAATACAGTTCTACCTATACTTGTAAGAGTGTAACGAGTTAAATGGTCTCTAAGAAGGATTGGCTTCCCTGAGAGATCCAAAAGACGTGAAATCAAATTATTCCTTTCCTCTATGCGAATGTACTCGAATGTATCCAAACGTTTAGGATTGAAAATCTCGTTGAGATAGATCCTCCTTGCTTGTCTCCAAAAAGGTCCATAAGGTGCCCATGTCATGTCGCAATAATTATAAGCAGTATATTTACCAGCATCAAGCTCAGGGCGAGAAGCCCAAATGGCATCATTTGTTTTCAAGAATTCTCTTGCCATTTATGGGGAGGATGCAATAAGGACATTGCGCCAACCGAACTTTAGTAGCATTAAATCTCCGTATCTTTTTGCAAGTTCGTGAAGGGATCTGTGAGGGGTAGAACCAAGAAGATGTATATATCCAACAATAGGCCATGGTTTTGGACCTGGTGGATGATTTTGTTTACGACGAGAACTATGGAGAAACTTTGAGAGAAGAGCTAATGTAAGAAGGCCTGTCAAGGCTAAAACTACCCAGGAATTCTCCATGACTTGGTGTTTGAGATGTGTCTATCTACTTGCTACTTTTATGCAGGGTAGACTGAAGGGATACGCCAGTAAGGTCAACGTTTTGGGGGCCTCATTTCCTAATAATTATTGGAGTAATAGCATATCGATAGATTGCCTTTTCCTTTTATAATTATTGGAGTAAATGTATAGCGATACTGAATACTACTACAATATTGTGAGTTTTTAATGTCTGAGTCAGGCCGCCGCCCTATTGACAAATTAGGAAATGCAAAAAACTCCCCTTAAATTTATCTTACACGTGAATGTAACTTTTTTGTTTTTTGGTGTTATTTACATTTAACATTGGAGTATATAATCCAAGTTATGCTTATCTATTTTTCTTTCTCACAAAAAAATTGGTGGCCCCATGCCCACATTGTCCAACCAAAGGCCAATGACATAATCCTATTCTCTTTTGTTTTCATTCTTATTCGGTATTAGATTCGGGTTTTATTTCTATTTAGAATTGATTTTGGCTTTAAGAGAAAACATCACTCTTCATTTATAAATAGAGCAACTTTGAAAAATTATACTATGCTCATTGGTACAAGTTTTTGAAAGACTTTAGCACATAAGATGGGGTTTGAGAGAGTTGTCATCAAGACATAAGAGAGAAAAAAGTGTTTGTTTTGTTGCAAATTTTATTCTGACAAGCCAATGTCAATCACGTCTTCCGATTCTCTAACCGTTGGATAGGACTGAAATTTTTACTGAGTATTCCTAACATCTTGATCTTTGATTTGAACGGTGAAGATCGAATTTGGAGCCCCATCTGATTTCGAATCCCGAACAACAACTCTGTTTTTTGTGACTTCTCCTCATTCTTACCTTGATTTGTTATTGCTATTGTTGCCCCGTGTTTGACACGTGTTGTGTAGTCAATTTGGAGACCTTTGTAACCATCTTATTGTTATAGTGGTGCTTTTTAGATCTTTGTGATCCCCTGGTTTTTACCTACAATTTTAAGGGTTTTCCACGTTAAAATTTGTTGTTCTTTATCTTCTTTATATTCGGGTTTCCCCCTTCCTCAACATAATAGTGGTATCAGAGTCTTGATTATTTATCTAGAGTTTTTATGGAATGGAGGCGGATTTGAGCAAAATGGTATATTTAAATGGGAGCAATTATAATGTCTGGAGAAGCAAGATGAAAGACTTGTTGTTCATGAAGAAGATTCATCTACCCCTTTTCGCACCTTTAAAACTTGAGACTGAATCTGATGAAGACTGGGATTTCGAGCACCAGCAAGTATGTAGAAATATATGATAATTGGTTGAAGATAATGTTCGCAACCATATTATGAATGAGACATATGTGAGATCATTGTGGGAAAAGCTAGAGACTCTTTATGCATAAAAATTTGGGAACAACAAGTTGTTCCTACTAAAGCAATTGATGACCTTCAAATACAAGGAAGGCAATCATATCCTAGATCATATAAGTAATTTTCAGTATGTCCTTGATCAGCTGTATGGAGTGGGAGTTAATTTTGATGATGAGATACAAGTACTTTGGCTTCTTAATACTTTGCCAGACTCTTGGGAAAGTCTTTATTTTTCTTTGACAAATTCAGCTCCTGCTGGTAAGGTGACCATGGAATATACCCAGAGTGGTGTGTTGAACGAGAAAGTAATGACAAAATATCAAGGTTCGTCCTCACAAGCAGATATCTTTATTACAGAAGACCGAGAGAGAGATAGAACAAGAGGTTCGAGAAATAGAGGTCAAAGTAGGAGTAAGTCAAGGTACAAATATCATAATAGTATGTACAACCACTGTAGCAAAAACCGACATATCAATAGGTTCTTCCACAAATTGAAGCAAGACACTAGAGAAGGAAAGAAAGTTAAAAATAACAAGAACTATCTTGCAGCTATTCAAGATGACCTTCTTTTTGCTTATGATGAAAATGTCATCAATTTGATATCCCATGAGACGAGCTGGATAGTAGATTCTGGACCTACCTCATATGTCACACCAAGAAAGGACTTTTTCTCATCTTATACTCATGTTGATTCTGGAGTGTTAAAGACGGGCAATGCCAGTTAAGTTGAGGTGTTGGTGTTGGCACAGTTTGTTTGAAAACTAATAATAGTTCAATATTAGTTCTTTAGAATGTCGAACATGCTCAAGAATTTCCTTTCAATTTGATCTCCGCATGAAGAATAAATGATGAAGGTCACCATAATACCCTCTTTAATGGCCAATGGAAGGTCACCAAGGGCTCATCAGTAATGGCTCGAGGAGTCAAGTATTCTCATTTATATGTGACACAAGTCTATATTCTTAATGATTCCATAAATCTTATGGAAAGTGACACTTTATCATAATTGTGGCACAACAGACTGAGTCATACGAGTGAGAGAGGGATTACGTGTTTGGCTAAGAAAAATTTACTTTCTGGAGTAAAATAAGCAAAGCTAATAAGGTGTATACATAGTTTAGTTGGCTAACAGAAAACGGTTTCTTTTCATAGATATCATGAATCAAGAAAGCACAGATTCTTGGGGCTAGTATACTCTTGTTTGTGTGGTCCTTTTAAAGTAAAGTCAAATGGTGGTGCACTTTACTTTATGACCTTCATTGATGATCATTCTCGCAAGCTTTGGGTGTATCCTTTGAAATCCAAATATCAAGCACTTGGCGTGTTTAAGGAATTTTATGCCATAGTTGAAAGGCTGATAGGGAAGAATTTAAAATGCATTTCACACTGACAATGGTGGTGAACATTGTGATCCCTTTGATAACTATTGCAAAGAACAATGAATTTTTCAACGGACAACTCCGAAAAAGACGCCTCAATTGAATGGTTTGGTAGAGAGTATGAATAGAACTCTAATGAAAGAGTTAGATGCTTGCTTTCAGAGGCTAAACTTCCAAATACATTCTGGGCGGAAGAACTTAATACTATTGCTTATGTTATCAATTTTTTTCCTCTTGTTGCCTTGGATGGTGATGTCCGTGATAGAGTTTGGTTTGTCGAAGATGTCTCTTTTGATCACCTAAGAGTTTTTGGGTGTAAAGCTTGTGTGCATGTTCCTAAAGGTGATAGATCAAAACTGATGTCAAGACTAAGTAGTGCATCTTTATTCGTTATGGTCAAGGTGAGTTTCGATATCATTTTTATGATCTAGTTGATTGTCACGACCTAGAATTCCCTCCCTCAGGACCGTGATGGCGCCTAACATTTCACTTGCTAGGCAAGCCAACATTATATAGCTATTAACCATTTTTAACAATTTCAAATTAAAAGACAATAAAGAAATTGAATAGTCTGAAACAAGGTGAATAAACTAATATATGACGAAATCCATATACAAAACCTGGAACTAGTGTCATCAATACATGAGTGTCTAAGATACTACATGTAATGGTTTGAAATAAATATAATTGTCTGAATAAAAAAATAGCTAAAGGAAGTCGAAGGGGACTTCAAGGCTAGGTACGTCGTGCAGCAATACCTCAAGTCTCTGCTAAATAGCTGAATTTGAGAAAGTCTACTAAATGTCGCTGGGACCAACTCCAATATCTGCATAAGAAATGCAGAGTGTAGTATGAGTATAATCGACCCCATGTACTCTGTAAGTACGCCTAACCTCAACGAAGTAGTGACCAGGCTAAGGCGAGTCACTTATATTGACATTTATGCAATAATAATAATAATAATAATAATAATAGAAAGAGACATGAATAGAAGTAAAGCATGTAATTCATATCAATGAACTCAAAACAAACTAACAGAGAGTCCAAAATGATGAGTCATATAACTCATCTCAATTACCGAGGCCAGTCCATAAGTCACAAACAAATATAACTTTTAATAATATGTTGCAGCATTCAACCCGATCCCACAATATCAACTTTAAACAATTTGTTGCGGCACGCGACTTGATTCCACCATATAGTCATCTGCTAACATCATAATCCATCCTTATTTTGCCATTTCAATTCATTACCTTTAAATTAACATTGTGGCGTGTAACCCGCTCCCCAAACAATTTCAATTAACAATAGTAATTCAACAACAAGATTTATAAGAAATTCTACACCTAGAGGACAAATGTACAAGCAATGGAGAATAACATGATAACCAAAGAGTCTCGAACAACTCGGATGTCTCAACTTTACCAACTCAACGATATCTACTCTTATGAAAATTCATATAAGTGAAACTACATTATTTAAGGCAACAAATAATATGGAACTATAAGACAAACAAGGCATAAGACAATTTATATATATAAGGGAAGCAAATAGAGATAAGTAGTAAATAAGCATGGAATTATGGAAGGAATAGACAATTTAATACAAGGAATATTAAATGGCAAGCAGCAATATGGCATGGAAGTCAAAAAAGCATGTAGTAATTAAGGCATGTAAAAAGATATACAATGAAGAAACAAAAACATTGAAACAAGTTATATAATGGCGCATATGCACTCATCACTTCGCATATACGTTGTTTCTTAATATAATGCACATAACGAGAAGTTTAAGGGTCCTTAATTTCCTCAAATTAAGGTTAGACCCAACACTTACCTCACTCCGCAATCAACTCAAAGCTCAACCACGGTCTTGCCTTTCGAACAAGCCTCCAAACCAATAATATCAGTGAATTTAAGAAGAAAATCTCTTGGAAAAATCGTATCTAGAGTGGATTGAGAGTTTGTGAGAAATGAGCTAAATCTAATTTTTTCCTCTTTTACCCAGTTGCGGATGTCGCAATTTCAATGTCTTGTTCACAATTGCGAACATTGCAAATGCGAGAAAGGGGTCGCAAATGTGAGCCCTATCTCGAGTCACAAAAGTCGCGATTGCGACATTTAGTTCACAATTGCAAACTCCCAACCTTCCCAATTTGTCACTTTTGCTTCGCAAATGCGAAGTCTGTTTGAGAACTGCTGAGTCGCAAATGCGGCTCTTTGATCGCAATTGTGATCACTGCTAGTCCGCAAATGCAAAAAAAATTTCTTGCAAATGCGAGTCCACCCTAGCCAGCCCATGCTCGTAAATAAGAAGGATTCTTCGCAAAAGTGAGGCTCGCATTTGTGAGCTAGACCTCGAAATTGCGAGATATACATATCACACCAGCAATAAAGAATGCATCAACTATCTCCAATGTCAAAAAATCAAACTATAGCCTATCTGAAATTCACCCGAGCCCCTCGGGCTCCAAACCAAACATGCGCACAAGTGTAATAACATCAAATAAACCTGCTCCCGTAATCAAATCACTAAAATAAAATCTAAATCTACAAATCAACCTTCAAAACGAATGACTTTCAAAGTGAAACTCAAGAACACCATAATTACATTTAAGTGTCAGAATCATGTCAAATTAAAGCCGAATTGAACCAAATTTTGCAGAAAAGTTTCATAAATAAATACGAAACTATTCCAAGTTTTAACATAGAATGTGAACCCGTTACCTAAGAAGTCAACTTACTATTAAACTTAGTAATTCTTTAACTTTCAAAATTGCTAGTTTTCAGCAGAATAAGTCAAAATAAGTTAGGGACTTCCGAATTCGATTACGGACATACGCCCAATTCGTAAATCACGATATGGACCTACTGGGACCGTTAAAACATCGATTTGGATCTGTTTACACAAAATGTTGAGCGTAGTCATGTCAAGTCATTTTACGGACAAAAATTGACGTTTTCTTACATTTTTCACATAAAAATTTTCCAAAAAAGACACAGAATATGCATGCAAATTGAACACTCAGAACAGATCTAATCGAGGTCTTGGAACACATGAATGAAGGCTAAAACTAAAAATGACCTATCGAGTCATCAAATTGATAATAAATTTATTGTCACGACCCAATGTCTCCTCTGTTGGATATCATAATGGCACCTAGTTTTAGGGACTAGATAAGCCTAACATCTTCTGAATAACAACAATAATAAAGTAACATCTAATAATTTTTGAAATGAAATCCTCTATACAAATTTATAATTCCCGAAACCGGTAGTACAAGTCATAAGATCTACAGAGTTTTACTATATTTTCTAAATACAACTGTTTGAAATAAAGTAAACAGTGTGAATATAGATCAGAAGGTGACTCCGAAGCCTACGAATACAGCAGCAGGTTTACCGTGAGTCTCCGCAGCAGCAATCCGCACAACTAGCTAATGATCAACGGACTTCGAAATACCTGGATCTGCACAAAAATGTGCAGAAGAGTAGTATGAGTACACCACAACGGTACCCAACAAGTATCAAGACTAACCTTAGTGAAGTAGTGACGAGGAACAATCATGACACCTACTGGACTAAATAATCTGAACAAGGATAAGCATAAGAACAATAGAGTATGATATCTAGAATAAGACTACATGAAATAGGAAACAATAAGGTAATTGAAATAAGAAAACAAAATAACAAGTATCAGCGAAATACTATAATATTGACACATAAAGATGAACGGAAACACAACATAAATACAAAAATCATAGATAAGGAAAGGACAAGTAATAACTCAACAACAACGACCGCTTTCACATCAGGTTTTAGTCAATAAACTCCACGAGGTACCGAACCTCGAGCTAATCACAACTCACGAGTCTCAATACGTGAACCTTAACACTTGGCATCCTGTGCCCTCATTACACCTCATAACTGCACTATCGACAAGTGCCAAATAGAGCCATTTCTCACATAGAAGGAAAGTAAACAAGGGTGTTCGTCTATATTCAACAATATCAAGAAGACCTCTTAACCGATAAGAGTGCTTAACAACGTGTATGCTTGTGCAAGGGCCCTAACATAGTTCAAATCAGCTAGTAAGCATAAGAAAAGGAACGGACATCACTTAGAATGTTTACTCACAACTTTCACAAGATAAGATCGCACAGGTAAGTGTACCACTATACAAATATCAACAACAAGAAGGCCCACAGGACATCCCAAGTCATCACAAATCAATCCCTGACATAGTCCACCTTGTCTCACCACGTGTGCAATGGTAAAGTGTGTGCTCCCCTTGTCTCGCCACATGCACAACCCACCCACCCACACACACACACACACACACACACAGATATATATATATATATATATATATATATATATATATATATATATATATATATATATATATNGTATGTGCAAATATCAATAGTAACAATAGCACGACAGTAACCTCGTGCAACCCCATAACAACAACCGCACGACAAAAACTTCGTGCATCACAATAACAATAACCACACAACAGAAACCTTGTCCATCACCACTACAAGTACAACAACAACAACAACAACAATAATACAAAGTACGGCAAGTAAATCAATTCAAGAACCTTCAATCACAAGAAACGGTAGAATTAGTTTACAAGGAATAACTATAATAAAGAATATTAGGCGTAGTAAGAACAGTTCAACAGGGAAGGAAATAACATGTAGCAATGGTCCCACAATGTACGGTTCAACCCCAAGAAACTAACACGAGCCAAATAATTCCAAATAAGGGAAAGTCAACTAAGGCATAGGATATCTAAGCTTCTTTTAAGTTTGGACAATTACGAAAAGGATACAACAAATTCAAATAAAGATAAGCAGTTAGGGAAAAGATAACATGGCAATGAAAGGGATAACAATTTCAAATAAGGCACATATGAATCAAGTAAACAATAAGAGTGGATCGTTAAGCAATTGATTATAATCAAGCAATTAGAGGTAAAAATAGTAATTATGGAACGTAATCATAACAAGAACAACTGCATATTCAATGAATGCAAGGACCTAGGAACCCTAAAAGGCCAATTTCCACAAATAAGTTCGAGCATGTACTCGTCACCTCGCGTACACGGACTACAATTAGCATAGAAGACTCAAATCCTAAGGGGTAGTTCGCCCACACGAGTTTAGGTGAGATACTTACCTCAAAGAAGAGAAACTGATACTCTAAAATAAACTTCTCGGGTGAAATGACCTCCGGGCGGCTCAGATCTAACAAAAATAACTTCAAAGCACAAATAAAACTCATAAGAAATTATTTTGGATCATAAAGACCCAATCTTTATAAAAATCTAGAAATCAACGCAAAAGTCGACCCCCGGGACCGCACCTTGGAACCCGACAAAATTCACCAAACCCGAACACCCATACCGATACGAGATCAAACATACTAAGATTATCAAATTCCGATACCAATTCGTCCCCCAAATCATGATTTTTCATTTTGAAAACTTTCTTCAAAAACCACCATTTTCCCCAACTTAAAACACAAATTAAATGATAAAATAAAGATAAAATCATGGAATATATTAAATAATAGGTGAAGAACACTTACCCAATCAGTTTACTTGAAAAAACCCACAAGGAATCGCTCAAAACCGAACTCTACAAGTCAAGATATGACAAAAAAGCCTAACCCTCGATTTGAAGATCTTATATTCTGCCTTAGTCTTTATGCATCGTGAACGCGTAAGAAGAGTCGCGTTCGCGAAGAAGAAAAATGAGGCTTCGAAGAAAAACCCATTGCGAACGCAAAGAAGAGAGAACGAGAACCTACGTGAATGCGTAGGGGGAGACACGAACATGTAGGTGGACACGCTAACGCGAAGAGTAATGACCACCAGCGCTCCGGGCCTGGTTTCTACTACGCGAACGCGGAAGGGAAGACACGAACGTGAAGAACGAAACAATGCAAACCTTCGTCAACGCGAGAGCATGAATGCGAACGCGAAGAAGAAATATGAGGTGTTCAACAGAAACACTTCGTGATCGCTAAAGTCACTTTGCGATCGTGAAGAAGAACACCAAAAGGCAGAAACAACAGTCCAAAATAGAAGGAAATTGACATGTAGCCCACCCGAAACACATCCAAGGCCCCCGGGACCCCGTCTAAACACACAAACAAGTTCTATAACCTAACATGGACTAGCTCAGGGTCTCAAATCACATCAAACAATGCCAAAAATACAAATCGCGCCAAGAATCGAACTTACGAACTTTCAAATCCTCCAACTTCTCGTGCCGAAACTTATCTATCCAACCCTGAATGACGTCAAATTTTGTAGGCAAGTCCTAAATAACATAACGGGGCAGTTCCAACTCTCAGAATTGCATTCTGACCCCGATATCACTAAAGTTAACTATTGGTCAAACCTTTCCACTTTCCAAACTTTAATTTTTCCAACTTTCGCCGAAATGCTTCAAATCACCCTCTGGACCTCCAAATCCAAATTCAGACTCACGCCTAAGTCCGAAATCACCATACGAAGCTGTAAAAATCATCAAAAACCCATTCCAGAGCCATTTACTAAAAGTCAATTTCTGATCAACTCTTACCGCTTAAGCTTCCAAAACTCGAGTCCTTCTTCCGATTTGACTCTGAATCATCCAGTAACTGAATTCAAACACGAATGCAAGTCGATACACATAATATGAAGCCGCTCAAGACCTTATGATGCCTAACGGAACATGAATTCTCAAAACGACCGACCAGGTCGTTACATCCTCCCCCTCTAAAAATAAACGTTCGTCCTCGAATGTGCTAAGAATCGTCCCGAAGTCTTCAATCACTAAATCCACACCTCCAACATACAATCGCAGGTGACCCCCACGTCACCCCAATCCACATAAGCCTGACGACACCGTATCGACTGTAATCTATCCTTTCTACCAACATCGATAAGCCTTAGAGTCAAAAGTCTCATCTTCCATTCATCTCCATAAGACCCGATTCTAAATCCGTACCGCTATATCAGTCTCAACCAGCTGCAACAACTTTTGCCTACACCCACAAGGTATGACCACACAACATAACACACCACACATAGGCCCTCCATAACATTTTTGAACACAATAGCTGCCCGTAAACAAAACCAGCACTGGCAATTAGCCTCATATAGCTGCCTGTAAATATTTCTGGTATGGCTCTCCACCGCAACACGCAGCCCGACTCAAACATATCAAATCACATGAAATCGCGAGCCCTCAACTCTGAATCATAGGTCAAATATACATCATACAAATTGAAATCTCCCACTAACTCACTTCTGCCAATAAAATCACAACATTTACAGCTCTTACCCCGATAGAGTACCAAATCACAAATCGTAACCAAGAATACTCAAGAATAACATCAAAACCTACCATAATGGACAACATGAACTCACTTCCTGTCTCACTACTCTCAATAATGGATAAAAAAAATGATAGACGCGGGCTACCACTCATAGAATCTCCCAACTATGGAAAATACATAAACAAAGTGCAAATCGTGAAACTCACCCATAAGTGAAGCAACAAATAAGGGATCTCGTCCAGATAAGCTGAACCGAAACAAAAATACGAATGGTGCCCCTCTATAAAAAATCAAAAGCAAACATGTATGACATCATATGGCGCAGCGACCTCAAGTCTACTATAGGAAACACATCAACTGGTCGAGCCTCCCCCTCATGGGTGCCCTTTATTCGCATGAATACCCCGCTGTGACACATCTATACTGAGTTTGGGACAATGTCTCACCATGTGGATGGTATCTCCAAACTCAAAGCAACCTTTCTGCTAACGTGGCTGTGGAAATTGTGCAGTACGAGTACATTGAGACCCATGAGCACCTGAAACACTATGCGAAGCCGGAAGTGCAAACTGAACTAGCTGACCCACAAAATCTCTACCATGTCGTACCCTGCCTCCTAAATAAAGACCGATAGATCTCTCTGATCTACGAGGCCTTCTCGCCTCGCTATCCTCTCTCTCTTGACCTCGCCTATTCTCTCTCCCATGGCCCCGTATGTCCTATCTTTCATGATCCCACCATCCCTCTACTCGGCGAGCGATCCCTACCACTTGCTGAAACAAAACATCTAACTCTAACTCCCAAGCTATGCTGAACTGAATATCATGCCTGAGTCCCTCAATGAATCTACAGACACGCTCTGTAACTGTAGCGACCAGAGTAGGTGCATGTCTGGCCAAATCACTGAATCTAACGGCATACTCCGACACTGACATAGTGCACTGGCGCAGTTGCTCAAACTTCGTGCGCCATGCATCTTGAAGGGACTACCAGAATACACCCGAGGCCCCTGGGACCTCGTCTAAACACACAAACAGACTCTATAACCTAACACGGACTCGCTCGGGGTCTCAAATCACATCAAACAATGCCAAAAATACAAATCGCACCATGAATCGAACTTATGAACTTTCAAATCCTCCAACTTCAAAAACTCGTGTCGAAACCTATCTATTCAACCCGGAATGACATCAAATTTTGTAGTCAAGTCCCAAATGACATAACAAGGAGGTTCCAAATCTCAAAATTACATTACGACCCCAATATCACCAAAGTCAACTATTGGTCAAACCTTTCCACTTTCTAAACTTCAATTTTTTCAACTTTTGCCGAAATGCTTCAAATCACCCTATGGACCTCCAAATCCAAATCCGGACGCACGCCTAATTCCAAAATCACCATACGAAGCTGTAGAAATCATCCAAAACCCATTCCAAAGACGTTTACAAAAAAGTCAATTTCCGGTCAACTCTTACCGCTTAAGCTTCAAAAACTTGAATCCTTCTTCTGCTATGACTCTGAATAATTTGGTAACTGAATTCAACCATGCACACAAGTCGATAAAATTAAATATAAAGATGCTCAAGACCTTATGCCGCCGAACAGAACTTAAATTCTCAAAACGACCGATCGGGTCGTTACACTTATTAGAAGTCGTGACGCAATATCTTTGAAGACCTGACTATTGAAGATATTGACAAATCTGAGAAGACAGATTCTTAGAATAACGAGAGATTAGTTGATATTGATCCAGTTTCTATTACTACGACAACTATTGCACATGAAGGAACCCAAGATAATAATGAAGATAGTGATCAAGATCAAAATGGTCATCATGGTGTAGATGTTATAGATACTCCAGTTGATGAAGTTGTGGTTGATCAACAACCAATTCCTGCTCAAGTAACTGATTCGAATGCTCCTAAAACCTCTCTTAGAAGTTCTACAAGGGAGAAGCAAAAATCCATGCTTTGTCCTCCTCATAAGTATGTACTTTTGACTGGCATGGGAGAACCTAGAGTTATGATGAAGTCATACAAGATACTCACAAAAGTTAGTGGATAGAAGCCATGGATATGAGATGAAGTCACTCTATGAGAATGGCATATATGAGTTAGTGAAAATGCTGAAAGATAAGAGAGCTTTATCAAAAAAATGGATATTCAGAGTAAAGCAAGATAACCATACCTCTGCACCTAGGTAAAAGAAGAGGTTAGTTATTAAAGGTTTGGCTAGAAGAAGGGAGTTGACTTTGATCAAAAATTTTCCCCAGTTGTGAAGATGTCTTCTAATCGTGTGGTTTTGGCTTAGCCGCGAGTCTAGATTTAGAGATTGAGCAGATGGATATAAAGACTCCTTTTCTTCATGGTGATTTAGATGAGCAGATTTATATGGAGCATCCTGAAGGTTTTTTAACTAAGGGAAAAGAAAACTATGTCTACAAATTGAAAAAGAGCATGTACGATTAAAACAAGCTCCAAGGTAATGGTATTGTTAGCAGATTCCTTTCTAATCCTTGAAAGGAACATTTGGACGCAGTAAAATGGATATTAAGGTATCTGAAAAGTACTGCAAATTTGAAGATGTGCTTTGGCAGTGGCAACCCTGAACTTGTTTGTTACACATACTCTGATTTAGGAGGCAATCTTGATAATTCAAGATCCACTTCCGGCTATTTGATCACTTTTGTTGGGGGGGCTCTTTCTTGGCAATCTAGACTACAGAAACGCATAGCTCTATCCACCACAGAAGCTGAATATATTGCTGTCATAGAAGGTGCCAAAGAAATATTATGGATGAAAGAGTTTATTAGCGATCATGGCTTTGAGCAACCAAAGTAAATCTTATTTTGTGATAATCAGAGTGATATCTGTCTAACCAAGCACTACACTTTCCATTCTAAGACCAAACATATAAATAGAGAGTATCAGTCAATACGAATGGCCGTGGAAGATAAATTATTTGAGGTTAAGAAGATACACACTGATGATAATCCTTCAGGTATGTTGACAAAAATGGTGATTACAGATAAGAATGCATTTTATAGAAAATTGGTAGGCATGAAGCATGTCAATCAATTCCTCTACTTGAAGACATATTTAGCCCCTTGGCTGGAGGGAGAATGACACGTCCAAAACTGAAGGGCAGCGACGAGCACCCGGTGCCTAACTCAACAGAGTACAAATATAACGTATCCCTCTTATCATACTATCATGGGTAAATGAGTCGAAAAGGCCGTCATGAGATAACCAGAACTAAACATAAGAGAATACTTGACATAGGATGACCCAACATGGAATACAAACTTATACATGTCACATATGGGCCTATAAAGCTGACATGATTACTTGTACACTCAAAACATAGAGCGAAAAGGCCATACAATCATCCATTTACATGACATATGTCTACCAGCCTCTAAGAGTACATAAATGTCATAAAGACTGGGACGGGGTCCACCATACCAATCTATACATGTCTAAAACATACTGACAAAATAGGTAACTCCGGAGCAAGGGGAGCGCACCAACACCTTTCGCTGAGCTGATAGCCTACTAGGAGGACTATCAACCAGTCTATCAGGACCTGCGAGCATGGAACACAACATCCCCAGGCAAAACGGACGTTAGTATAAATAAACCACCGAGTATGTAAGGCAGGAAAGTAGTATATAAAAGACATGAAAGAAAATTAGAGTAAAGAACTAAACATGTAAGTTTGAATAGCTCTGAGAATCATGAAACATTTGTAATGTCATGAATATGCATATAAATGTCTTCCCATGCATAGGTATATGTGTACATAACATCATCAAGCCTCTGAGGGCATCCCATCATATCATCTCACCTCTATGGGTGAAATCATCAACGTATGCCAGCTGATCAGGTGGTGGTGCGTATAGAACGCCATAACCTTTCCGCATACCCCATATACATATAATATATGCGTATATAACTCCACTTGGTCATGCGTCAATATACATGTATAAATGAATGTAATGCATAAGAAGTAAGTTAATTAGATCTCCCGGGATGTCATAAGGTCAATATGCCTTTGGTTAATATCATGAAATAAACTTTATCACTTATGTATTTTTTGAGACCCATGATTAGACGATATAGTAGTAGGACATATGGGGAGTCAAGAACATAGGCAACCCTAGTACTTCTAATAGATCCGTTTGTGAAAGTTGTGTGTTATGGATCACCTTATAGAAATTTGTCCAATAACAATGCTAAACTCACCTCACTTAACCTTAAGCTACAACAACGACAGTGAAGCTATTGTCAATTTACGAACGACTCTCTCATTATATAAAGAAGGAAACTTGATCTGTAAGAAAAGAACGGGCAACATTACCCCTGATTTTACTGCTCCCTCAAGCATACTATAGGTGAGACAACAACAAATACAATCAACAGCTCGAAAACAACCTAACTGTAATTCGGGACCGTTAGTATAACAAAAACCACAAATATACCATGACACACCCAATCAACAAGTTATCAAGTGGCCTTAAATTTCAACGACGAGTGACCAGCCCACGACCCTATCACATGTGGAGTTTCTCTATTCCCTTTATCCTTCAAAACTCCATAAGCCAGAAGCACAAGAGGCCAAAATGAGTGGGCTACAGAACAGTCCGCTAAATGTGGAATAAATCAAACTCACGTCTTCTGATCACCGTCCCGTGAGTTATAACTATTAGGAAACAAATTTATCAACCTTCCTTGATATTTAAAATCTTAAACACAGAAAGTAGGCATTTTCTTAACTATGAATGACCTTCCAAAACTTAAACTACAAAGAAAAAGAGAGGCAGTATAATGATACTTACATCGTAGGGATCATTCTAATGTTATCGCTTTTTGATTTCGTACTCGGGATATTAATCATCTTTGAAACCCTTGTAGATACCTTAAGGATAGGTTTATGGGGGTTGTCTGTTCGCGTTCTATAAAAAATGAAGAAAGAAACAACTTAAAACCTATATATATCAAATTTTGAAAAGTCAAAGAGGTGCTAGATAGGCACCCTAGCATTGGCCCTTCTTCATACACTAATATCTTGTTATCTGGATGTCGTACGAATGAACGGTTAAGAGTATCGGTAACTACATTCAAAGAACCTCAATTTGGTATATAACGTCCTAAAAAGACCTCTTATAACATATGAAATGTATTGCTCAAAAAGCTTTTGTTACAAGGGAAATCCTTAGTCGGTTTTTCCGCAACATAAATCTGTTCCCAAACATTATATTTTTTGTCCAAACATCATATATTATCATATTATAACTTTAAACTCATTTAAATAATGATGAAAAAGTCTTATATTCATTATGCATCACCTTGGGACGCACTTGGCGTAACAAATTCCAAGTGTATTGGGAAAACATCGCAACGATAGTTGACCTAATTTTCAGCACAGTTATGAATGTAACTTGTGATGATCTTTGCCAAATTTTGTTCCACAAATCGCTTGACTTCAAAACATAATACACGACTATCATACAACTAAAATAACTCATAACATAACATCCTTATCATGTTAAGCACCATATTCTTCTCCCAAGAGTACTTGTTATAATATTCCCAACTTGTCGACTTTCGATTAAACTTATTTTCTTCAGTTTGTTTAGCTTCTAAGTATTTCAACCGTCTCGGTACTTGTTATCCATGATCTTAAAGATTTTTAACTTTCTAACATGATTAACTTACCTTATGTACTTTCAAAAATTATCTCAGTTCTGAGGTTACATCAATTTTCTTATGGCGTACTCTTATGTAAGAAAACATGGGGTGTAATATCATTCCCCTCTTTGGAACATTCATCCTCTAATGTTGACTGATCTGCTTATCAGTCTTATAACCTATAGCTCTTACAAATACTTTAATATTGTCCTTTCCATCTAGGCAATTGTTATGTGAACAAATTCGAAGGCCGTGTCATTCCCCCCTTTTAGGCCGCTTTCTCACACCTTAACTTGTGGTCAAAATCCTTTCAATATCGTAACCGTTGCTACCTTCCATGATGCAGCATGTATGACTCTGACCTTGTAAGTGCACCTATGTGACTTTTCTCTCATTTTTCTCCAACTTTTAGCCAATCTCCAGGCCTCATTTTGTAAATGTATACAAAACTATGAAAAGCTGTCCCTGGGGGCATCTATATATGTACTGAAGTTCTTCTCTCGGTACTTTGTCGAACTTACGATCATTGCTATATCTTGTTTCATAGCCTCGATTATCTATTCTTATAGCTTTAATACATCTAGGTAGGTTATACTATACCATAACACTTACTTCGGTTTATCATTACCGAGGTTTGCTACCCAACTCCAGATTACTCTCTCGCTGCTTATCCTGTATGTATAAATCTAAGTCCTTTAGTTTTTCTTCATTACTATTCATCTGAATAATGACAACCTAATCTTATCTCATACTTTGTAAATTTTATCATCTTGATGGTAGGATATAATCTTGTATTTTGGTCACTTATTGCACTCTAATTCACTTCACTTTACTTGTGTTTGAGCTTTAATCGCTAGTGTTTTATACTTATTGCGTGTTTTGTGCCTTGTAGGATTTATTTCGAGTAATGTTGATGTGGTGGAGCTAATTTGGGCTATTTTGAGCTTTGAAGTCTGAGTAAAAGCCGAAGGGATTAAGTCGGGATCGTGTTCGGGGGTCGAGGACCAAGTCTGAACGTCAAAAAGCAAGATTTAATCCGTACTGGGAGAAATTTTCATTGATGCGATGCACTCTGCGATCCATCATGCAAGTCATCAGTGTATTTTTGGCTTCCTGACAGAAGTTAGCTCTCTGGATTTCCCCACTAATGCCTCGCATGGTGCGTCGCCCCATGAGGCACGCCTGTGTATTTTTTACGGAGTTATTTTCCTATTTCAACTAGGAGAAGTTGGTTTCATCTAGGCCCGGTCCTACTTAGTATAAATACATGAAAAATGTTATTTTCTGGACTTTTGACACATAATCGACTCAAGGAGGCTAAGGAGGAGTTGGAAGAAGAAAAGCACAAGGATTTCATCATTCCTTCCTCATTCAAGACCCGAGTTTGGATTGTATTTATTTTTTCCTATACTTTAATTGAGGGAGGAGTTTTTTCTGAATGTTTGAAATAATAATTTAGTGAATTTGAGAGACACACCTGAACATTAGAAGTGAATTGTCTAGAGTTAGATCTCGAACCTGTCCTATCAAAAGCCTATCTTCTCCCACTGATAATTTTCTTTGCTTATTCCTTGTTTCGAAACATGCCCACGAGATCAATTAGAACTTGGGAGGAGATGACCAAAACATTTCTTGATAAATATTTCTCATCAGCTAAGACAAGTAAGTTTAGAAGAGAAATCCATAACTTCTACCAGAAAGAGACTAAAACTATTTTTGAAGCATGGGAGAGGTTTAAGGAGATTATTTGAAAGTGTCAACATAGCGGAATTGAACTCTAGATGCAACTCCAAGATGGGATGGAATGACACCAACCTCACAAAGAACATTGAGCTTTGTAACTAGAGGCTCGTTGATGAAGTAGACTCTAGAGGAGATACAATTCTTGATGAGTTATCTGAAGATGTAAATCTATGGCCCTTTGAGAGTGCTAAAAGAAGAAGATCAACATGTGTTCACCATGTTGATGCTAATACATCTGTGTAGGTACAACTTGATGCGATGGCTAAAAAAATACAGAAGCTGACCTTGGTTACGATTTTGTGATATATGTGGAAGAGGACACCCGACTCATGAGTGTCAAGCCTCAACTGAGGAAGTGAATGCTGTGGCAAATTTCAACTTTAATGCAATGGGTCAGAAGCACCCCGGTTTTTCGTGGAGTTCACCTGGGGGCACCACAAATGCATGGAAACAAAACAACCCCATATTTCAGAGACAAGGAGCCCCATGTTATATGAATCAGCCGAGGCAATATTTTAGCCTCCACATCCCAATCCGCATAGTCTTGAAGATCTCTTGAAAGCCTTTATCGTGAAAACTAATGAAAGATTTGAAGTACAAGGGGGAAGCATTTCTAAATCTAGGGAAGCAAGTGGGACATATTGAAACAATATTATCTGAGAGAGTTCAAGGCACTCTCCCCGCTGATATAGGAAAGAATCCCAAAGATACGATGAATGTTGTGACCTTGAGAAGTGGGCAGGTGTTGAAAGATCACACCCCAATCCAAAATGATGTGATACTTGAAAAAGAAAGTATGGAGCAGCTGAAGAATGATTTTGATAAAAAGAAGAAAAGCCCGATGAAAATTAAGAAGAAGAAGAAGAAGTAAAAAAAGTAAAGAAGGGAGGAACATGAGGAGAGCAAATATATGCATGTTCTACTTTTCCCTCAAAATAAAAGTAGATAAAAGCTGGACTAGCAGTTGGAAAGATTTCTTGATGTACTAAAACAGATTCATGTAAACTTACCATTCAAATAAATTCTCTCACAAATGCCTGTCGAGATGGAGAAGAGGAAAGTTGAGGAGACCTGTCATGACCCCAAATCTATGCCAGTCGTGATGGAGCCTATCGTGGAACTAGGCCAGCCAAAACTACACTCGAATCACAATAAGTTTCGATTTACATCTTTACTATACTGATTATCCATAAAGGTTTCCCTTAAACATTTATAGAACAGTTAAAGCTATATTTAATATTAAATACAACCCCCGAGAACCCGGACTCAGTGGTCATGAGCATCTACATAAAATATACAACTCAACAAAAATAAATTCTACAATGGTAAGCAGGAGAGGGAGCAGGACTGCGGACGCATGCAGCTACCTCGCGAACCTCCGAGAATCTCTTGAACAGATAGACAGCTCACCCTGCCCTAACACCCGGATCTGCACACAAGGTGCAGAAATTAATGTGAGTACACCAACTCAGTAGTAATGAAAATAAATCAGGTCTGAGCAGCAAGAAACACATAAAATCAATGTCATCAATTCACAAGATGCACAACCTTTCTTTCCAACAGTATAACATAGATTGATGAAATCACCATGCCTTAAGACCAACTTCACAAAAATCCTTTGAAGAATGTATATTTTCAACAACTTCAAACCAAAATATTTAGTATGAAAATGAAATGAATCATATAGAGGCCCCTCGGGCAAAACATATTTCATAAGCTCAGAGTGAAAGTAGTAAAATTATAAGTAGACCCTCGGGAAAAACATGTATCATCATCAGCCCCTTGGGCATGCCTCATAGTCACTCATAATTAGCCCCTCGTGCATACCTCACCATCACTCGTAATCAGTCACTCATCACCTCATAGTCACTCAGCACCTCACAGTTACTCATGCCTCCCAATCACTCGTCACTCGGCACTCGGCACTCGGTGCGCTCACAGGGGGTGTGTGCAGACTCCGGAGGGGCTCCTTCAGCCCAAGCGCTAATATCAAGCCTCCTCGTGGTGTATCATTTCCTCACAATCAGGCCCTCCGCCTCACTCAGCAGAACCTCTAAAAAAGCCCTTTAGGCGAATCAGTAAAACAGGGTACTCAACCTAAAACATCATTTTTAAATCTCAAAGTAGTGTAAATCAAGCTGAGTTTCAAAAATAGTAAGTACAATGTGGCTAAGTGAAATCATCAATAAATAGTGAGGAAAACAACAGTAAAAAGCCCCCAAAGGGTCTAAACAGATTGGCACGAGGCCCCAAACACGGCTTATAGTCCAAATATTTCAACAATCTTTAGAATATAATTTAACATAAGGTTTTGAGTAAAATATGCAACTCATTAGTTGCCGCGGAGTGGACCTAGTCTAATCCAAAAACAGTGCGCGCCACATACTCGTCATCCGACATGTGCGCCATTCTAAAATCAGTGAGAAATACGTAGTACGGGGTTTCATACCCTCAGGAAAAGATTTATAACCATTACTTACCTCTACTGGGCCACAATACTAGTCCACTATGATCTTGCCCCTCAAATTGGCTCCCGATTGCTCCGAATCTAGCCAAAACCAGTTTAACATCATTAATATATACTAAAGGAACACAACCCAATCGAAAACTATCAAACTATACAAGAATCTCGATATTCGGCGAAACTCGAGCCCTAGGCCCACGTCTCGGAATCCGATAAAATTTACATCACAAGAATTCTTATCCTCCCACGAGTCCGTACATACCAGGAACATCAAAATCGGACCATAATTGCCTACTAAAATTTGCAAAAGAAATTCCCAAATCTTTCCTCCCATTTTCCCAACTTTTCCTTACTTAATTCCTTCAATTTACAATCCGAATCCGAACAAAATATCATGGAAATGACTTTAATAACTCGGGAACTTACCTCCACTGAAGACGCACAAATTCTCTTTTCAAATTGCCCTCAATTGAGCTCCATCCGCACGCAAAAAATGGTGAAATAACTAAAATTTTGCGGAGGCCTCTTTGATACTGTTCTGCCCAGCAATTCCGCACTTGTGGACACTTAATCGCACCTGCGGAGCAGCACCTGCGGTCCCGGTGCGCACCTGCGCAATCCAACTAACAGACCAAATTCTCGCACCTGCGACTTCGCAGGTGCGTCCATCCCTTCGCACCTGCGGACTCCTCCTACCATGACTCCCTTCGCAGCTGCGCGTGGACTTCCGCACCTGCGGCTACGCATCCGCAGGTGCGGCGAATACCAGAAACTTACACCAACAGCCATTTGCTGCAAAGTTTCCAAGTTCAAAACTCCGCCCACCATACAAAATCAATCCCGAGCCCCACGGGGCCCCAACCAAACATACCAACACATCGAATAGCATTATTCATACTTATTCGAGCCTTCGAAACACCAAAAACAACAAGAAAACACCAAAATTACATCAAATTCAAGCCTATGAACTTTGAAACTTCCAAATTTTGCCAACTACGCCGAAACCAGCCAAAACACCTTTGATTGACCTGAAATTTTGCACAGATACACAAAATGACATTACGGACCTGTTCCAACTTTCGGAATCCCATTCCGACCCTGATAGCCTATTTTCCACTGCCGACCAGAAATTGCCAAAAATTAACTTTCACCAATTCAAGCCTAATTCTACACCGGACATCAAAACTCCATTCCGAACACACTCCTGAGTCCCAAATCACCTAACAAAACCATCTGAGCCATAAATTCCGCATACCGAGGTCATTCACCAATAAATCAACTCTCAGTTGACTTTCTCAACTATTAGGCTACCTTGAGAGTCTAAATGCTCAATTCTCACCATGACCACTCTGAACCCGAACCAACCGACCCAACACACATAAATGAAGATGAACCACCTAAAATGAAGCAGAAATGGGGGAAACAGGGTTAAACTCTCAGAATGACCAGCCGGGTCGTTACATCCTCCCCCACTTAACCATACGTTAATCCTTGAACGTGCCAAGAGTTGTTCTCCAACACTATCAACTGTTACGTAGCTTACCATGCACATACCCGGGGGTGATCCCACATCACCCTATCCCATATAGGTCCAATAGCACAATACCGTTGAAATTTCGAAATCCAAATCCTGGCCCATAAACTTTAGAACCAAATTCCCACTTCTAAAATAATATACAAGATCAGAATTTCCATAACTATAAACTGAACAAGTCTGAACATGCTGAATCAATCCATATACGTACCCTATATGAAATCACATAATACACCATGTGACTCAAACACTCATAGCAATAACTCTTAACCACAATAACTGCTCAGAACAACCCAATACCAGTACATAACCCCTCACCAAGAAATGCCTCACTCTAACACTTCCATATACTGCTGATGATGAAAGAAGCACGTAGAACTAATAACCATTTATCCGATCAGTCAGACATGAAACTCCCCCTTCCCAAACAGGAATTATAGCAGATTTCTAAGCCGACTCTCGATATTTATCCTTCCAACTATGCTGTAGAAAATTCTGAAAATATTCATTCTAGGTCCAATGACCTCTTCTCATCCATCACAACTACCCTGAAGAAATGACACATCAATACAATTCAAAGCCAAAACTTGTGCAACTCGTGCACTTAGCAGCAACATCCTAATGCAATCAAATTATATAAAAGATCCACACGAGAGGACTACCCTGCCATTAACAATTACCATCACCATATCATACTAACAGTCTGGTATACACCGTAAAAATCAAAACACATGAATCTGATACCAAAGGTCATACCCCTACCTAACTCCGCTACACTGGGCGATCTCATCCGACCGCTGGTCCACTTGAAATATTTCAAGACACCTTGCCCAAAATCAATAACCATTCAAAATTCGCCATCAGGTACTCAAAGTGCATTGCCATAACCACGGGGGAAAAACCGGACGATACCATGCCACCCGAAACAGAAGGTATATAACCAACACGTCTCAATCCCGAAACACCCAATTACTTACCTTACTCAAATCTAGCTATAAAGCCCAATTAGAACCACACCATATGTGCATATAATCAATAATCACCACTCCTTGCAACACCGATGGTGTGAACAACTATTTTTTGACCACACCGAAATTCTATACTATTTTGCTATAAATATTAA